>JAGFNQ010003475.1:0-104695 GCA_024364735.1 Boesenbergia rotunda
GGGTAGTTTTGAAATAAAATAACACTAAGTCGAAAAGATTTAAAATGAAATGAAATTTAAGTAAAACAGTTTTTCAAAATTCTATTTTTAGAAGAAAAACAACAATAGAACAATAATAGAAATAAATGTAGTTAACATATTCTACTGAACATAATCCTAACTGCCTTCTTAGTGAACTGAACTCAGATTCAGGTAAGGGTTTTGTGAATATATCAGCTAAGTTGGATTTAGAGTCAATATGCTTAAGTACTATTTCACCCCTGGCTACATGGTCTCTTACAAAATGATATTTGACTTCTATAGTTTGGTTCTGGAGTGTTGGATTGGGGTTCTTAGTTAAATTAATTGAACTTATATTGTCAATAAATACTTGAGTTTGGGTGTAGTTGAGCTGGAAGTCCTTTAGTGTATGCATCATCCACCAAAAGTTGAGCTACACACTCTCCTAAGGCCACATACTCTGCTTCAGTTGTGGATAGAGCTACACAGTGTTGTTTTCTGCTGCACCAACTAACTAGACTCTGTCCTAACAGTTGGCAGCTTCCACTTGTGCTCTTTCTATCTAATTTACATCCAGCATAATCAGAATCTGAGTATCCTGTCAAATCAAAAGTTGAGGTCCTAGGATACCAAATCCCTACATTTAGGGTGCCCTTTACATATCTTAGTATTCTTTTTAGGGCTGCTAAGTGAGTTTCCTTAGCACAGGTTTGGTATCTAACACACATCCCTATAGTAAAAAGGATATCAGGTCTGCTGGCTGTAAGGTACAGTAGAATACCTATCATACTCCTATAGAGTTTAAGGTCCACTGGTTTACCATCAGGGTCACTATCTATTTTTACATTAGTAGCCATGGGGGTACTTATGCTTTTAGAGTTATCCATTTTTAATTTCTTTATTAACTCTTTAGCATATTTGAATTGATGAACGTAGTTACCATCCCTAGTTTGTTTGATTTGTAGTCCTAGGAAAAAGGTAAGTTCACCAACTAAGCTCATTTCAAATTCATCTTCCATTATCTTGACAAATTCTTTTAGGAAGTTGGTGTTGGTGGACCCAAAGATTATGTCATCTACGTAAATTTGGGCAACGAATATATCTTTTCCTAGGGTTTTAATAAATAGAGTTGAGTCAATTTGGCCTCGTTTAAATTCTTTAGAAGTTAAGTAAGTTGATAATCGTTCATACCAAGCCCTAAGTGCTTGTTTTAACCCATATAGTGCTTTAGTTAGTTTGTAAACGTGATTAGGTTTGTCTGAGTCCTCAAACCCTGGGGGTTGTCCTACATAAACTTCTTCTTTAATGAATCTATTTAAAAAGGCTGACTTTACATCCATTTGATATAATTTAAATCCTTTATGGGATGCAAAGGCTAACAACATTCTAATGGACTCAAGTCTAGCTACTGGGGCATATGTTTCATCGTAGTCTAATCCCTCTACTTGGCTGAAACCCTTAGCTACTAAGCGGGCTTTATTTCTGACTATTTCTCTTTGATCATTCAACTTATTTCTAAAGACCCACTTAGTATCTATGATGGATTTGCCTTCAGGTTTAGGCACTAGTTCCCAGACTTGGTTCCTCTCAAATTGGGCTAATTCTTCTTGCATAGCTATGATCCAGTCAGGGTCAGGTAGGGCTTCATCTATAGTTTTGGGTTCTATTTTTGATATCATAGCTATTTGACTAAGGTTTCTATAGGAGGATCTAGTCCTGACTCCTAGAGTTGGATCACCCACAATTTGATCGGTTGGGTGACTGAGTCTGGGTTTCTTGGTTCTTCTAGAGCTTGGTTCAGCCTCGGGTCCGGCTGGTAGGTTTGATTCGGCTCTTTGAGCTGGTACATTTGTTGGTTCGATACTTGGTTCAGTTGACTCATTAATTGGTTCAATGTTTAGTTCGTTTAAAGGTTCAATTAAGGGTTCAATAGTTTGTTCATTATTTTCTTGGTCAGAGTTTGATGAAGTTAAATCTGGATTATTAGATGTTGAGTTGATTTCTTCGTCAAAAATTAAGTTTGTTGTTTCTTCAATTTTCTTAGTTTGTTTGTTGTAAACTCTATAGGCTCTACTTGTGGTTGAGTATCCTAGGAAGATACCTGGGTTTGACTTGGACTGAAATTTTCCTAAATAGTCTTTGGTGTTTAGGATATGGACTTTGCATCCAAAGACCCTTAGGTAGTGTAGGTTTGGGAGTCTATGGTAGTACAGTTCATAGGGGGTTTTGTTGTGTCGCTTGTTAATCAAAACTCTATTTTGGATATAACAAGCCGTACTAATCGCTTCTGCCTAAAATTGGTTTGCTAGAGTAAATTCGTTGAGCATAGCCCTAGCGGCTTCTTGTAATGTTCTATTCCTTCGCTCAACTATCCCATTTTGTTGGGGGGTTCTAGGACATGAAAATTCATGTAAGTACCCATTTACCTTATAGAATTTCTCGAATCGTTGATTTTCAAACTCTCCCCCGTGATCACTCCTAAGTCTTTTAATTTTAGTGTCATTTTGATTTTCAATTAGTTTACAGAATTCATTAAATAGGTTTAGGGTTTCATCTTTGGTTTTTAGAAACCTAACCCAGGTAAACCTAGAGTAATCATCAACTACTACTAAGCAGTATCGGTTCCCGCTTAGTGACTTGGCTCCATGTGAATCAAATAGGTCAAGGTGCAGGAGCTCAAGTGTGGTTTGAGTTAAATCAGACTTGATTAGTTTGTGATTGGATTTGGTTTGTTTACCTTGATTACATGATTCACATATTAGGTTTTCATTATTTTTGATTTTCAGGATGCCTTTGATTAAGCCAAGTTGAGTAATTTTTGAGATAGTTCTCAAATTGGTATGACCTAATCTCCTATGCCAGAGGTTTGATTGTTCTAATTGTGTTAACATACATTTGGGTATAAGGGGAAGATTTATAGTGTATACATTGTTGTTCCTAGTGCCCTTAAGTATGATTTCTGAGTCTTGTTCATTTCTAATCAGGCAGTTGGAATTGTTGAAAGTAACTATATAACCAGAATCACATAACTGACTTATGCTAAGCAAGTTAAAATTAAAGTTTTCAACCAATAGTACTTTCTTAATAATGAAATCAGATTTAAGCTCAATATTACCTGACCCAATTACCTTGAGTGTAGCATTATTGCCAAATGCCACTGAGCCTAGGTTTTTTAGTTTGAGCTTGGTGAACTTCAATTTATCTCCAGTCATGTGTCTGGAGCAACTGCTATCTAACATCCATTGGTCCAAATCTTTATGTTCCTACGCATAAAGAATTTTCTTGATTTGGATCCAATTAGAATCAGGAATAGCTTAAATTGAGTTTCACTGCCTAGTCTGTCTCACCCAAATCTAGGGTTTTCAATCACGTTAACCTTATAGGTTTTGTGAGACAGGTTTTGATAATTTTGACAGTTTATTTTGAAAATAATTAAATTTTGAAAACTTAATTAATTTTGAAAATGATTAAATTTTTGAAAAACTTAATTTTGAAAACAATTAAATTTTTGAAAACAAGTTTAAATCTACAAATAACTGAATTTTTGTGTTAGAATCGAATTTGACAAAAATTAATTTGAATTTGAATTTCAAAAATTGGCTTCTAGGTCTTGGCGAGGCACTAGGCCTTCTTTGGCCGTAGCCTTATGGGATCATCCACCCTTTCCTTGACAAAGCCTTTTAATGAAATTTCATTTTCAAAATTATTCTTTGAAAAATTTCCGGTCTAACTAGTTTGGGTCTTGGATCGGTCACTACTAGAATGTTTGCATTCAACAACACATAATAGACAACGGTTTTTTGAAAAAGTGTTGTCTTATGTCAATTTAACAACAGTTTTAGTATTAACCGTTGTTGTTGTTCGTCTTATACATAAAAAGACAACAGTAATAACATGAGTGTTGTCGTATGTATACTCAACGACAACAGTTATAAAATAATCGTTGTCTATAGGCTGGATTTATAACAACTGATGTGAGAAACTGTTGTTTATTATGACAATATACAACAGTTATATTAAACTGTTGTTGTTGTATTGTTGTGCTGTTCAATCAATAAACAAAATCAACGGTGGATATCCAACTGTAAAAAAAATAACGAACTATTGAATCCTCATTCTCTTATTTTTCGATCCTTAATCATCTTTTTTCTCTAACTGTTGATGAGTTTGAAACTAAGAACATTGTCCAGTAGAGCATAATTTTCTGCCAACCCTATTAGTAGTTTACAAGTAGATTTATAGCATCTTATGCTCACTATAAGAAAATTGAGATTACACAACACTTAAAAGGCAACGTTTTTTTTTAAATGCATTGTCTTTTTTCTTTCTACAACGCTTTTAGTGAAAAGCATTGTTTGTATTTTTTATTTTTATTTATTAAAGACAACTTTTTTTCAAATAAGTGTTGTCTATTGATATTTTTTTGGGATCAAAGACAAGGTTTTTCAAAAAACGTTGTGAAAAACGTTGTCTATATATTTTTATTTTAATATCTATAATAATATTTTTTTTAACAAGTATTATCTATAATATTAGAAATATGGCAACATTGTCTCAATGATATTTAATTTTAAATGTCACTATAAATATTTTTTAATGATATTAAAAAAATTATTTTAAACATTAAAATAGGATGATATTTATAAGAAAAATTATTTTAAATATCCATATACAATAACATTTGTCTATTGATATATTTTTTTTATCACAACGTTTTTCAAAAAAAATGTGTTCTCTATACAATTTTTTTAAATACATACACTAATGATATTTTATCAACGTCAATACCTCCTCTCACAAAAAGATTCAATCGCAAAAACCTCTTTGCCGCCCAAAAATCAGGGTCTGCACATCTAGGGCAAAAGTCGCATCGGGCACAAGGGCGACGAGCGGAGGATGTGGAAACTTCGCTGGGGGAGCTTGAGGACGACGCCGAGGATCTCGATTTCCTGTTGCCGCCGTGGGTGTTGATCGGGCCAGACGAGAAGGGAGTGAAGAAGGTGATCAGATACTGGTTCTACGACGCGCAACAAGGTGAGGGTGACGACAACGAAGGGCGTCCGCAAGCTCACGTGTGCCCACCTCAACAACCACTCTCTCGAGCGCCGGTCGTGGACCAAGTTCGGCGACGCTACCCACGAGGACGTCGGTGCCCGTCTCACCATGGTTTCCACCAAGGAG
The DNA here is from genome assembly GCA_024364735.1 of Boesenbergia rotunda. Taxonomy (NCBI): domain Eukaryota; kingdom Viridiplantae; phylum Streptophyta; class Magnoliopsida; order Zingiberales; family Zingiberaceae; genus Boesenbergia; species Boesenbergia rotunda. The sequence continues at coordinate 5,182 of JAGFNQ010003475.1, forward strand.
ATCCTCCTCGAGCGGCCCCGAGCTCCGAGTTCGACACTTCCTCTTACTTTCCTCGTCTTCTCTTTATTCTGTTTTAATCTGATTTGCATTTCTAGGGGAAACCTATTCACCCCTGTAAGTAATCTTAGTTTCCTGGATCTACATACAATGTCATTTCACATCTTTAGGTCTCTGCTCTGTGCCATACCTGGAACCTATTCTTATTGTTCGTTCAAGAGTTAGCTAAGCTCAACAGGTTATAAACATACAAGTCCCACCAATCTTGTTTAAAATCACATAATCCATCATTTGATGAATTTCTTATTTTTTATCTGCTCCATTGTTATAAAATTCTTTTTGTGCCTCTCATTGGCTTATTGTTTCTTGGTTTTGTAATGTAGGAAGAGGAAAAGGTTGTTGAAGCTTGGGAGATAAGAACTGGCATGGTAAGAGTATTTATCTGCTAAGAATTTATAATTTATTTTGATGTAAAAGAAAAAGGAGATAAGAATATTTGGAATTACATGGCATTAATATTTCACTGTGCAAGGTACTTTAATAGCTTTGCTATCTTTATCACAAGGGAAGCTTGTAGACAAGATGAAATCAACAGCTCATCTCAATCTAATTGCCTTCTTGTCTCACATCACTACTAGGTTTAAGCATCACAATCCTGTTTAAGCAAGTTTTTACTGATTTTTCTTTCTTTCTTTCAGGTTGCTAATTGGCTTGGGAAATCAGAAGTTAATCTCAAATCATAATAATTTCTTAAACTTGTGATTAGAGTTTAAGCAATTTCATATGTTGATTCTAAAGCCTAATTCTAATTTAAATGCAAAATTTGCATGGATGGAAATAGGAAGATTTTCATAGATTTCATTAATAAGTTGTGCGATCTACTAGGTGTGGATTGCTTTGATTTACTGGCAGTATTTACTAGGTGTGGATTGATTTCATTAGTGTGCCATTTCTTATGTACGGTAATGTATGACAGGGAACAATTGTTGCCTCAATCACACCTCTGTGGATTATTATTATGGAAACCTTCTATTTGAAGAGGAAAAGGTTACAAAAAAAAACCATATTTTCTACTATATAACTCTCTCAATATTTGATTCACCTAGCAAACATATACATGTGTGGGTATATATGTATACATATATATGTTCGAGTATGCTACTTTCTTAGTCATGAATAACATTGTTAAAGAGCTTTAATGTTATTTAATGTATACATATATAATGCTCTTTAACACTGCTAATGCTGCCCAACTAACCAGTATAATCCTTTAATGCCCATCAATGTAATTCAAATGCTTGAATGCTTGCTGTGCCATAATACTTTATGTTATCATCACTTGTTTCTCACTAAAAATCATAATGTATGTTTATCTATTGCTTTCACGTTTTTCATATTAATTTTTTTGGCAAACACATCTTATGCTTGGATCATGATGTACATGCATTTCTGTACTGCAGCCAAAGGATGATGGTTTAGATATAAAAAGAGAAGACCTCTCTAGGGTGTTTGTTAGTTTGTTATTTTTGTTGTTTGTTGATACATATCTTCATGGATCATTTTTTATTTGACATATGCATTTAATAGAATAACTAATTAGAGTGTTTGTTCTCTTTTTTCCAGCTGCAGGGACTTGTTCGTGATCATGTTCGAAGACCATTAATCTGACCTTCCAAGCTATAATTTTTGTGATTTGAACTTCATTGTAAGTTTAGTTGGGTCAGAATTATATATAATTTGAACTCTTGTAATTTGGGTCAGAAGATATTTTAGTGGTTTCGTCTGTAGAAAGGTTTTTGGACAGAAGATACTTTTGTGGTTTCGTCTGTAGAAAGGTTGTGGTGGATCTTTATTGTAAATATGTTGATGATATTTGATATATATAGTTTTTGTTTCGAGGTTAAATTATTGTCTTTTAATTGAAAATATAATGGAAATATCTTTGTTGTCAAATTGGTATGAAACTGTTGTGGAACAGTACAAACACACAACAGATTTTTTTAAAGCTAAACTGTTGTTGTAGATAAACGACAACGGTGAATATGGCATACGACAACATTTAAACACCGTTGTTAAAACTCATTTAAACGACAACAGTGAAAACCCTAAACGACAACAGTGATAAACTGTTGTTATTGATATACGACAACGGTTATACAATTGTTGTCGAATATAATAAAAGACAACAGTGAAAAACTGTTGTCAAAATGTTGTCGAATGTGATATACGACAACAGTGGAAAACTGTTGTCGTAGACCAAACGACAACAGTGAATCAACAGTGATTCACTGTTGTCATAGACCCCCCCTTTAACAACATGGCCTTTAACAACAGTGGTATTTGGCATACGACAACAGTGATTCACTGTTGTTAAATGCATTTTTTCTAGTAGTGGGTAGCTTCGGCTAGTTCCGCCAAATTGGCTTCCCTAACGTACTATCATCTCACCTCCACCCAATACTATGTTGTCAAGTTTCAGTTAAGTGTGTTCAGTTCTTATACTAACCATTTCTAATTTTAAGCATGATAAATTGTAGAATTTTAAATAAACAATCAATCAAACAATTTGCAATCAAAAATTAAATTTTAATGAACAATAAATATTGTTTTCAGTTTGGCTCCCCCTGGACTAAAGCCACGGTGATGGTTAGGCAAGATGTGAATCTTGTCCTTGGGGATCCAATACTGATTTGATCCAGTTGGTTGGTTCAGGCACAGTTTAGGTACCCATGCCTGAATTTTTCCTCTGGACTGATTCAGTACAGCCAAATACGATCTTTGTCGGGATTTGGTTCAGTAGCCAAGTCCGGATCGATTTAGAACGGACTTTTGTTTCCCAAGAATCATGTCAACATTTTTGGAACCAGAAGTAAATCGTTCTAAAGCTGATCTAAGATCCTTAACCTGAGTTTTCAGGGAGGAGTTTTCCTTTTCAAGTCTTTCAACTTGAGTAGGAGTTCCTTCCTGAACCTTCTCGGTTAAGGGTTTAGAGTCAGCTCCCTCTTTCAGGAGTTTTACTTCCTGTCGGAGAGATTCGACTCGGAGTTTGGCTTTTGCCAAGTCTCGAGAAAGAAATGAAATTAATTCACTTAATTGACATCTATTAAAACCAGTTACCTTAATTTCGCCGTCTTCTGTAAAAGTTAGCTTGCCGTCGTCCTGTTCTGATTCTGACTCAGTCTCGACCTTTTCTGAGGCGGTCAGGGCTAGTAGGTTTGATTGGGGTGCTTCCTCTTCTTCTTCTGAGGAAGATTCGTCCCAGGTTGCTTGGAGTGCCTTTTTCCTTCTTGTCTTCTTGGACTCCTTCAGATTTGGACATTCTGTCTTGTAGTGGCCCTTCTTCTTGCACTCGTAGCAGGTTACGTTGGGCTTGTGTTTGTCATTTGCTGGTTCAGCTGGTTCGTCCTTTCTTCGGTTTGTCCTCCGTGTGTTGGCTTGATTTTTCAATTTTTTGTAGTAGCTTCGGGCCAATCGGACCAGCTCAGATTGATCTCCTTCTTCATCTTCTGCGTCTGAATCAGAGTTGAGCTCGGGTTCAGGTTGAGGTTTCTTTTTTGTCGCTTTTCCAGTTTTTCCTGCAAAAAAGGCAATACTCTTCTCGGCCATATTGCAGTTAGTCTGCTCATGAAGTTCTAACTCAGAAAATAATTCATCTAATTTAATGGAGAGATCCCTTGAAACCTTGTATGTATCTACCATAGATGCCCACAAGGTATTTCTAGGGAAAGCGTTTAGGGCATACCTTATTAGGTCACGATTTTCGACCTTGTGACCTATCGTGTGAAGACCGTTCATCAGTTCTTGGATGCGTGCGTGGAGTTGGGCTGCTGTTTCGTTGTCGACCATCTTGATAGTGTACAATTTGTTCAGGAGCAGATCCCTCTTGTTGATCCTGATGTCTGACGTTCCTTCGTGTAGCTCAATCAATTTTGCCCACAGCTCCTTGGCACTGTTGAAGGGGCCTACTCGGTTGAGCTCTTCCTTTGTCAGCCCGCATTGTAGGGTTTGTGTTGCTTTTGCATCGGCTTCTATTTTGCGTTTTAGGGTGTTGTCCCACTCCGAGTAGCTTTGTGGTAGTCCTTCGGCGTTTTTGGGGATCTCCAGACCGGACTGGATGATGATCCACATATCCACCTAAGTTTTCAGGTGGACCTCCATACGACTTTTCCAATAAGAAAAGTCTTCTCCACTGAAAAGTGGAGGTCTGGCGGTGCTGAATCCCTCTTGCATAGCCATTTAATCTGAAAAAGAAAACTACTAGAAAAATATCCCAAGACTTGGTCTTGGATTAGTAGTGCGGGATAAGGGAAATAAAATATCGAGGGGTGTTGCACCAACCTCGATTAACAAAAAAAATTCGAACGAAAAAATATTTAAAAATTCGAAAAATAATAATAAAGAAAATCCGAAAAGAAATTTTCAAACTGGTGGTTGCACCAAGTTTGAACTTCGCCGCTCTGATACCACTTGTTGGATCGAGAGAACCGATAGAGGGGGGGTGAATATCGGAAATCGTTTTTCTTTCGGAAAGCTTAGAGCAAGTACGCAGCGGAAATTAGAAACACAGAGACACAGTCGATTTTACTTGGTTCGGAGCCTGTGTCGACTCCTACTCCAAGGCCCACGGTCGTTGACCGTTTACTTTGGGCAATTCTATATACGGCGCAAACAAGTTTACAAAATTGATTACAAAAGTAAGTGCAGTAAACTTAAATAGCTCTTTTTACCGACGTCCGAGGAAGATCGACTTTTTCAGAGCAGCAGGACGTCGTCGGCTCGAGTTGGAAGAATTCCGGGGTGAAGCGTGAGAGCAGAAGAGCTTAGAAGCGTTGTGTTGAAGTTGTTCTTGAAGGCTTGGGCGTTGGGTGCTATTTATAGCACCTCGGGGCGCCCTGGACGTCGGGGGCGCCCTGCCACGTGTCAGCCGATCCGGATTTAGCTCGGTCAAACGTTATCCCATCCGAATAGGGATAACTTTGACTCTGGGGGCGCCCTGGTCGCAGAGGGCACCCTGGCTGACTTCTTCCACGCAGAAATCTCGGCTGTGGATGAGGGTGAAGCTTCGCAGTCTTGGGTGCGGGGCGCCCTGGCTGCTGAGGGCGCCCTGGCTGCTGAGGGGGCCCTGCCCAGTAAGCAGCCGAAGCCCTTTTTGCTTCACTTGGTTCTGGTTCACCTTGGGGGCGCCCTGGACACTCAGGGCGCCCTGCTCAGCTGCTGCCTCACTCCTTTGAGGCTCTCTGAGTTGCAGACACACGTTCCTTTGGTCCTGCATCCAGGGTTAGTCCAAAACACAATAAAACAATTAATTATTAGTTTATACAGCCTTAGCTGTCTTGGTCCTGACTTTGGTCTCCAAAATGGAGCCCTAGGTCGAACCGACGCCTACTGTTCCCTCGACGGGGAACGCGTCCTCACCTACTCCTCTCGGGAGAATTTACCTGATGCCAACCGTTCCTTTGGTTGGACTTTTGCCTGACGGTCCTTTGTCAGGTCTTGGATACCAAGCTGTCCTTCGCCCGGTGCCTAGCATTCCTTCGCTAGGGCTTTAGTCCCAAGTTGTCCTTCGCCTGGCGCCTAACAGTCCTTCGCTAGGGCTTTTTACCCTAGCATTCCTTCGCCAGGTGCCTAGCAGTCCTTCGCTAGGGCTTTTGACTCTGGCATTCCCTCGCCAGTGCCTAGCAGTCCTTCGCTAGGGCTTTTCCTGTACACTAGAGTAACTTGTTAGAAAACAAGTAAGACTTAACTTTTGAACTCTGTTGCCCTTATCAAAACACAGGTTTGACTTGGGTGCCTTATGCACCAACAAAAATATGTGATCAAATTTTAGAAATTTGATTTAAGAGGTGATGCTCTTACATATTGTTGTCTCCAAAATTAATTAGGAAAATGGTTTCCTATAGAGTTTTCTTAAATGAGATTTTCATGAAAATAATATATGGTTGAATTAAGGGAATCTGTCTCTTAATTTAATAAGATTTGATTTAGAGAAATCAAAGTCTTAAACATATTATTTCCGAAATTGATTATGACAATTTAGGAAATTGTTTCCCAAAACAATTCCTTGAATAAAGTATGAAATTAGAATTAGGAAATCAGATTCCTAATTCAATTAATGAGACTTGATAAATTAAGTCACATACATACTTTATTAAGGAAATCGTTAGTCATGACATAATTATATGTCATGAATGTGCTTAGAAAAGAAAGGATGAGACCCAAAACCCCTTACAAAATATTAAGGCCAACACCTTCCATTAATATGGTTAGAATCGGAGTTTTGTTTCTCGTTTGGGTTGATGGACACATCCATGCCCGGCTTGAACCTCAACATGTTCAAACCATGGAATTAGTTTATGATTAATATAGTAGAGTCAGAGGTCAATCCTTAGTTTTGGTTGTTGGACACATCCAAGCCTGACTAAACGGTTGAATGAGCTCCAACCATATTAAAACTATTTCTTGATTAATGGGTCAGCCTTAAGCTTGGAGCATCGATTTGTTGTGCCACAGCCAAGGTCGATGTAAAGAGAGGTGCAGTTGGGTGCTATGTATAAAGTTGCATACTTGTTAATGAGTTAACAACCCAATGATTTATGTAAACATTCAATTAGTTGATAGCATAAAGTGATAGTTACATATATGTGATATGTAATCGGTATAATTACCTACCTTCATAGCTAAGAATAACTTGATGGCCACAGCCATGGTTGTTCTTATCTATGGTTGGATATCAACCTATTTGGAGATGTTCTTACGATCTCCCGAATTGATAAAAAGGGTTATTCAATTTGAAAAATAAATAGGATTTTTTATAAATGTATGTTGATACATCCTTTAATCATTCTTCTCACATAAGCTCAATTTGTATTTCTAGGATAATCACTCGATCATGTCTTCTCTGAATTTGCATTCCATTTTGGACACCAATAAACTGACTGGGCCAAACTTCATGGAATGGCTTCGAAACCTGAGGATAGTCCTCAAGGCAGAGAAGCTTGCCTATGTCCTTGAAGATCAACTCCTAACCATCCTCCAGAAGGTGCAACTCCAGACCAGCTAGTGGCCTATCAGAAACATGTGACCGATTCTGAACTTGCGAGTTGCATCATGCTAGCCTCTATGGTACCTGAGCTGCAAAAGTAGCATGAGCATATGGATGCTTATACCATCATCTTCCATCTTCATGAGTTGTTTGAAGAGCAGGCGAGATCCGAAAGGTTCGAAGTCTCCAGACTCCTCTTCACCTCTAGAATGCAGGAAGACACTTCTGCCTCGCAGTTTGTGTTAAAGATGTTGGGGTACATTGAGCGACTGAGCACACTCGGTTTTGCAATGGATCATGAACTAAGTATTGACTTAATTCTGCATTGTTTGCCCAAAAGTTATTCACAATTTGTGATGAACTATCGGATGAACAAGCTGGAGACTACCATTCCTGAGTTGCTCAACCTGCTGAAGACTATTGAGCCTTCTGTAAAGCAGGATCAGAAGACGGTACTGTTAGTTGGTTCCTCAAAGAAAGGTTCTAAGAGGAAGGCCAAAGAACAGAATAAAGGAAAGAAGAAAAAGGCCAAAAAGACTGAAAAGACACCAAAAGGCATTTGCCATCACTGTGGCAAGGAGGGTCACTGGCGAAAAACTGCAAGGTTTATCTTGACTCCTTGAAGAAAAAGGCATCTGATGCCCCATCCTCTTCAGGTATCTTCGTTATTGAATGTCACTCTATTTCCTCAACCACCTGGGTACTTGATACTGGGTGTAGCTCACATATATGTAATGACATACAGGGGCTAAGGAATAGAAGAAGACTCGTCAAAGGTGAAGCGAATTTGCGAGTTGGAAATGGAGCAAAGGTTGCTGCTATTGCCATCGGAACATATTTGCTAAAGCTCCCTACTGGACGTATCTTAGAATTGGATAATTGTTATTTTGTTCCTTCGTTAATAAAGAACATTGTATCTATTTCATGTTTGAATGAAAAGGGTTATCATTTAACTTTTAGTAACAATTGTTGTTACATAACTTTAAATGATTCTCTATGGAAATGGAACTTTATGCAATGGTATCTACACGTTAGATTTATCCGGTGACGTTTTCAATATCGAAGTTAGCAACAAACGTGCTCGAATAGATAATCGAATAGACTCCTACACGTGGCATTGTCGTCTTGGCCATGTAAGTAAGAAACGCATGACCAAATTACACCGATGTGGAATTTTGGAATCATTTGAACCCGGTTCATTTGATACATGCGAATCATGCTTAAAAGGCAAGATGACCAAATTACCCTTTTTCGGAAAAGGTAATCCAGTGGGAGAATTGCTTGGTCTAATACATACTGATGTATGTGAACCAATGTCAACTCTTGCACAAGGAGGCTATAGCTACTTCATCACCTTTATCGATGATCACTCACGATTCGGGTATGTGTTCTTGATGAAACACAAATCTGAAGCTTTTGAGAAATTCAAAGAGTTCAGAAATGAAGTAGAGAAACAGCTTGGCAAAAGTATTAAGATACTTCGATCCGATCGGGGTGGTGAATACTTAAGTCAAGAGTTTCAAGATTATCTTAGGGACAATGGGATATTGTCCCAATGGACTCCGCCGTATACACCACAGCATAATGGTGTATCTGAGAGGCGCAACCGAACCTTGATGGACATGGTTAGGTTGATGATGAATCATGCAACTCTTCCAAAATCCTTTTGGGGCTATGCACTTAAGACAGCTGTTTACTTGCTAAACAGAGTCCCGACCAAGGTAGTCTCTACTACTCCATATGAGACATGGAATAGTAAGAAACCTCACTTAACTCACCTTAAGATATGGGGTTGTCCTGCTTATGTGAAGTGGACTATATCAGATAAATTGGATGCTAAGTCTGATAAATGTCTATTTATTGGATACCCTAAGGAAACGAAGGGTTACCAATTCTATCATCCCTTGGAACAAAAGGTGTTTGTTTCAAGGCATGCTGTATTTCTGGAAAAAGAATTTCTTTTACAAGAAAACAGTGGGAGTGACATTGAACTTGATGAAGTTCAAGAAACTTCAATAGACATTACAGAGACACCTAGTCTAGACCCACAACCAATAACTCATAATGATGAGCTATCAGTTGAACCTAAAACAACACCACCTCTTCGTAGGTCTGATAGGACACGCAATATTCCAGAGAGATACGGATTTCTCATAAGCGAATCGAATGACGTGTTACTCATAAGCAATGACAAACCTATCAGTTATGAAGATGTTCTGAAAAATTCAGAAAGGGACAAATGACTTGAAGCCATGAAGTCGGAAATGGATTCCATGTACGAAAATCAAGTATGGGACTTGGTTAACCCACCTGAAGGGATTAAACTCAGAGGGTGCAAGTGGGTTTTCAAGAAGAAAACCGACATGGAAGGTAATGTTGTTACCTTTAAGGCTAGATTAGTGGCAAAAGGATATCGTCAAAAACAAGGAATTGATTATGACGAAACCTATTCGCCAGTAGCTATGCTTAAATCCATTCGGATGCTCCTAGCCATAGCAGCTCATTATGATTATGAGATATGGCAAATGGATGTGAAAACAGCTTTTCTTAATGGAAACCTGCTTGAGGATGTATACATGATACAACCTGAAGGTTTCACATCGGTTGATAAAACCAAAGTATGCAAGCTTCGACGATCCATATATGGACTGAAGCAAGCATCCAGGAGCTGGAACATCTGTTTTGATGAGACAATCAAAGAGTTTGATTTCTCACAAAATCCTGACGAACCTTGTGTGTACAAGAAGGTTAGTGGGAGTGCAGTCGTATTCCTAGTATTATATGTCAATGACATATTATTTATAGGAAACGATATATCAGTTTTACAGACAGTTAAAATTTGGTTGTCCAAAACTTTCTCCATGAAAGACCTGGGAGAAGCAACCTATATCCTTGGGATTAGAATCTATAGAGATAGATCAAAACGGTTGCTTGGTCTTTCGCAGTCTACATATATAGACCGAGTGCTAAAAAGGTTTTGCATGTCGGAATCCAAGAAAGGTTACCTTCCCATCAGGCATGGGATCAACCTTTCAAAGTCTATGTGTCCGCGCACAGAAGACGAGAGGATTTGCATGAATAAGATTCCTTATGCATCCGCGATAGGATCTATCATGTATGTTATGTTATGTACTAGGCCCGATGTATCGTATGCTCTGAGCGTCACAAGCAGATACCAGTCGGATCCAGGAATGGATCATTGGGCGGTTGTCAAGACAATTCTTAAGTACTTAAGAAGAACTAAGGATGTGTTCCTAATATATGGAGAAGGAGATATGATAATACGTGGGTATAAAGATGCCAGTTTCCAGACAGATAAGGATGACTCCAAATCTCAGTCTGGATACGTATTTACTTTGATTGGAGGCGCAATAAGTTGGAAGAGTTCCAAACAAGACACCGTAGTGGATTCTACCACGGAAGCAGAATATATCGCAGCTTCGGAAGCAGCAAAGGAAGCAGTCTGGATCAAGAAGTTTGTCTCCGAACTTGGTGTGGTTCCAACCATTGATGAAGCAGTGCCGGTTTACTGCGACAACAATGGACCTATTGCACAAGCAAAGGAACCAAGGTCTCATCAGCGTTCCAAACACGTGCTTCGCCGCTATCATCTGATCAGAGAGATTATAAGTAGGAATGATATACAAATTGAGAAAATTCCCACTGAAAGGAATTTAGCGGATCCTTTAACTAAGGCCTTGCCTCAGAGCAAGTTTAGGGTCATGTTAGAGCCTGTGGTATTGGATACCGTAGCGATTGGCATTAGGCCAAGTGGGAGTTTGTTAGTAATATGAGAGAAGTGTCCTAAGGCAATCGCCTTATGATTGTAAATATTTATTTTAATAAATGAAAATTCACTATTTGAGTATACATATTTGTGTATTTGATTGGGATCTTAAACTCATCTACTGAATGTCCGCAATACAATTCACAGCATGAGAGAATTTGTGATGGAATCACAACTAATGATTATCTCTACATGTGCAATTGTGAAGTATTGAAAATATCCCTAGTCGATGAATTGATAAATACGGACACTATCAAATCTGTTGAGACTAGCATGGGTTATTCTCTAATCAGCTGATTCTCACTGGCTGGTGACATTGGGATGTCCAGAGATAAACATGAATGCTAGTTAAGAGAACTAGTTCATTGGAGTGACTGGCTGTAAAACTTCACATGGTAGTCTATATATAGACATGTCAGTGAAGTTCTTACTGCAGCTTAAGTGCGATGTTCCTTTGACTTGCGGTGTTCAAGTCATCTTGGTCATGGAGACTTATACTTTAACATCTTAAGCAAGCATCTCCAAGGAGGTGTGGACCCAGGATAGTTGGGTATAAGCCGAAGTGCCTGAAGATGTTTAAACAGCCTACAAAGGATTCACCACTCCTTGCGAGGAGATGTATACCGAAGGCCTATTGTCGGATTATTACTCGAAGCCTCTGGCCAGATCATAACATGTTCCGAGTATGAATCTCTAGGAAACATGAGAGTAATTAGAATCCGTTGGACGAGAAAGACATTACTTGGGCTAGGTGTGACGTAGTCAGCCTAGTGGGGACTGACACACATAGACCGTGTCCTGAACCAAGTGGGTATAAGATGGTGAAGGGAATGAGGCACGATTCATTAGAGCTGCTGAAGGGTTTCAGAATTATTTCTGAGGTTAACCGTTGATTTTTCGATTAATTGGGGATCATGATGTACTACTAGGTGCCACTCATGATCATTTTATAATTGGTTAATTATAGACGACCAACATAAATCGAAAGCCTATTTAGTCACACGCACAACGAGTAATCCGAGGGATTTAAAATGAGTTGAAAATTAGATTTTCCGATCAAGAGAAATAAGTCGAATCTGAATTTATCAGAGGCGCATCGGAAGCTTAAAATGGCTAAGTCTTTTGAAGGCTTATTGGGCGAATTAAATGAGTTTAATTCGCGAGGAGTTGGCTTGGTGTGGTCGGCCAAAGAGGGTGCCCACCCTCTTTGGTTTGGCCGGCCACCACATGGAGGGAAACCAATTTATTTGGTTTAAATTATAAAATAAATCAACCGCGATTTGTTTTATAAAATTATGGATAAATAAATTCATATAAAGAAATTTATATAAAGAGATTTATATAAAGAAATTTATATAAAGAAATTTGTAGAAATTTATTCTTTTAATGGAAATTAAAATGAACCATGAATTGGTTTATTTTATTTTATAAAAATCAATTATGAATTGATTTTTCCATGATAAGAAAAATTTATACATTAAATTTCTAGTAAATTTTATTCCATAATTAAAAGGAGAGATGTGTTTGTTTTTATTATAAATTTAGTTATAATAAAACTTGGCATAACGGAATAATTCATAAGAAAATTTATAGGATAAATTTCTTATGAAAATTTATTCCGTTAAAAGGGAGATTTGGCGATGGAGGGGCTACTATATAAAGGAACCAAGGCAAGGCTTGAATTCCAATGATTAAGCAATCAAGAGTAGCTCTCTCTCTTTCTTATTCTCTCCTCTCTCTCCGGCGCCCCTTTCTCTCTCTAGGGCCGGCGCCCCTTTCTCTCTCTAGGGCCGGCGCCCCTTTCCCTCCCCTAGGGCCGGCGCACCACCTACGGTTGCCGTGAGTCTCCTCCACCATGAAGGTGCCAAAGAAGAAGAAGAAGAAGTGGGTCGCGTCTCCTTCCTTCCTTTCCTCGGAATCTTGATTCCGTTACTTGGTGGTTAGTTTCCATCTTTCTCTCTTGATATTCTAGTTGTGCCTTTGGAGAATTTAGTAGTTCTCGTCGGCACGAAACTCATGGCTTTGCGAAGTCATCCCGAAGAGAACTCGGCGTGGACGCGAATAGAGGCGGAGCTTCCAAGGGACGCTACGGTTGGATCTCGTCCCTTACTTCGAGTTACGCGAGGTAATGAGTAAATTAGTTTACTTTCTGCAAACTTTTAATTTATGATCATGTCCACACATCATAAGGTCGCATGCTAGATACGTGGTTAAAAATAATTTGAGAAATTATTTATGCTAATTCTTCCGCTGCACGTAAATATTTTTAAATTTACGAACCCGTATCCTTGTCAACATGCACCCGGTCCCAACAGTGGTATCAGAGCCGGTTAGTGTTCGACATAATCATATAATTGTTTTGCGGAAAACTTTGTCATGATCTCAATTTTGGAAAATTTTCCAATTATGGAAACTTTCCAATTATGATAAATTTTAGATTTAGGAATTTTAAAGTTTGGAAATCCTCATGAAATTTCGCAAACTTTTGAAATATCCTAGTTTCTGAAATTTTATGATAATTGTGAAAACTTCCAATCTTTGGAAACTTTCCAATTTTGGAAATTTCCTATTTTGGAAATTTTCCAATTTTGGAAATATGTAAGTTTTCTTTGTACCAAAAACTTACAATTATTCTGAAAACCTATTATGAAATCTCGCAATTTTGGGCACTTTCTTTCAAGAAAGTCTAGACAAATTTATGGATCATTAATTGACAATTAAATTCGAATTGGTTTTAAATTATTAACAAAATTCTTTATTTTGGATTTAGCCTCGGGGAGCCGTCCAATTTAAAGTTAGTTGTTGTAATTTAATTTCCCATTTTGAATAAAATTGTCATGTTTAATTTGGTTACGCCTCGGGCAGCGGACCAAATTGGATTTACGACAAATTTCTTTTCTTTGGGTATCTGAGCCTCGGGGAGCCAACCTTAAAAAATAATTTGTTGTAATTAATTAATCCATGAATAAAATATGTGATCAAATTTTGGAAATTTGATTTAAGAGGTGATTCTCTTACATATTGTTGTCTCCAAAATTAATTAGGAAAATGGTTTCCTATAGAGTTTTCTTAAATGAGATTTTCATGAAAATAATATGTGGTTGAATTAAGGGAATCTGTCTCTTAATTTAATAAGATTTGATTTAGAGAAATCAAAGTCTTAAACATATTATTTCCGAAATTGATTATGACAATTTAGGAAATTGTTTCCCAAAACAATTCCTTGAATGAAGTATGAAATTAGAATTAGAAAATCCGGTTCCTAATTGAATTAATGAGACTTGATAAATTAAGTCACATGCATACTTTATTAAGGAAATCGTTAGTCATGACATAATTATATGTCATGAATATGCTTAGAAAAGAAAGGATGAGACCCAAAACCCCTTACAAAATATTAAGGCCAACACCTTCCATTAATATGGTTAGAATCGGAGTTTTGTTTCTCGTTTGGGTTGATGGACACATCCATGCCCAGCTTGAACCTCAACATGTTCAAACCATAGAATTAGTTTATGATTAATATAGTTGAGTCAGAGGTCAATCCTTAGTTTTGGTTGTTGGACACATCCAAGCCTGACTAAACGGTTGAATGAGCTCCAACCATATTAAAACTATTTCTTGATTAATGGGTCAGCCTTAAGCTTGGAGCATCGATTTGTTGTGCCACAGCCAAGGTCGATGTAAAGAGAGGTGCAGTTGGGTGCTATGTATAAAGTTGCATACTTGTTAATGAGTTAACAACCCAATGAAATATGTAAACATTCAATTAGTTGATAGCATAAAGTGATAGTTACATATATGTGATATGTAATCGGTATAATTACCTACCTTCATAGCTAAGAATAACTTGATGGCCACAGCCATGGTTGTTCTTATCTATGGTTGGATATCAACCTATTTGGAGATGTTCCTACGATCTCCCGAATTGATAAAAAGGGTTATTCAATTTGAAAAATAAATAGAATTTTTTATTAATGTATGTTGATACATTCTTTAATCATTCTTCTCACATAAGCTCAATTTGTATTTCTAGGATAATCACTCGATCATGTCTTCTCTGAATTTGCGTTCCATTTTGGACACCAATAAACTGACTGGGCCAAACTTCATGGACTGGCTTCGAAACCTGAGGATAGTCCTCAAGGCAGAGAAGCTTGCCTATGTCCTTGAAGATCAACTCCCCAACCATCCTCCAGAAGGTGCAACTCCAGACCAGCTAGTGGCCTATCAAAAACATGTGACTGATTCTGAACTTGCGAGTTGCATCATGCTAGCCTCTATGGTACCTGAGCTGCAAAAGCAGCATGACCATATGGATGCTTATACCATTATCTTCCATCTTTATGAGTTGTTTGAAGAGCAGGCGAGATCCGAAAGGTTCGAAGTCTCCAGACTCCTCTTCACCTCTAGAATGCGGAAGGCACTTCTGCCTCGCAGTTTGTGTTAAAGATGTTGGGGTACATTGAGCGACTGAGCACACTCGGTTTTGCAATGGATCATGAACTAAGTATTGACTTAATTCTGCATTGTTTGCCCAAAAGTTATTCACAATTTGTGATGAATTATCGGATGAACAAGCTGGAGACTACCATTCCTGAGTTGCTCAACCTGCTGAAGACTATTGAGCCTTCTGTAAAGCAGGATCAGAAGACGGTACTGTTAGTTGGTTCCTCGAAGAAAGGTTCTAAGAGGAAGGCCAAAGAACATAATAAAGGAAAGAAGAAAAAGGCCAAAAAGACTGAAAAGACACCAAAAGGCACTTGCCATCACTGTGGCAAGGAGGGTCACAGGCGAAGAAACTGCAAGGTTTATCTTCAGTCCTTGAAGAAGAAGGCATCCGATGCCCCATCCTCTTCAGGTATCTTCTGTTGGGAACGAGATGGCTATAGAGGGGGGGTGAATATAGACAATCACTTCCCCCTTGGAAACTTATCACGATTTCTGCAACTCAAATATCAGTAGCACAGCGGAAAGAGTGGAAAACAGAGTATGCAGAAAAATGAAACGAAAGCAAAACAAACACGACTAGCAAGATCGCTAACAAGGAGGGTTTACAAGGTTCGGGGATAACTTTCCCCTACTCCTTGGCGTGCCCGTGAGGTGGGCGATCCCTTGATCGTCGGCAGGTCAAGCCCCGGTTAACACCGGATATGAAGCAACCTCCTTCTCGGTGGAGAAACCTCCCCACAGTGTGTTACAAACAATGATATAGAATGAACACAATGAAACAACAACAAGAAGGATCTTACTCAAACACTTAGCAAGGACAAAACACAGCAAGCTTCCCTGAGCTCCACCCAGTGGCGATCTCACGCAGACCCCTGCCCCGTGTCTTCCCACTGTCGGACTCCAAGCCTCTTATTTTCTCCTTCAAGCGCTCAAGTATGATGAATGCTTCTCAATAGCTTGCTTAGAATGGTTGAAGAACTCAAGAACAGCAAGCTTGTTACACCAGAACGCGAGAACAGCATGAACTGAAGCACTGAATCACTGAAGAACTTGTTCTTCTCTTTTTCCTCTTTTTAACTGATGAACTCGCGTTTCTTTTTGTTTCTCCGCCAAGCGACAGGTGACAACATCTCTGTAGCTCCCAGCTACTCATCTGCCAACGCCAGCCTCTACTGAGCTATCTCTGGACTCACTGAGCTCCTCAGTCGAGCTCCAGTCTCAGCTCCAGTCTGCAGCTCGCCGTTGCAACCTGAGATGGGAAAAGGGACAAACTTGCTCCAAGGAAAGCGCGCTTTGACTTCTCCTTGAGTGTTTGAATCCTCCCCTGTCACCTGAAACTCAATCAGAGCATTAGAGCAGAAGATCACGCAGCATATCACATATTAGAAACATACATCAGCAAATCCGATACGATCAGACACTCTGACCGCGTCTGACAGTGAAATTTGAATTAAAGTGATTGGTCACCGGACCGATCCAGGGTGTGTGGATCGGTCACCAGACCGATCCACCGCTTTGCTGGGATTCCCAGCTCTCGTAGCTATACACGCCTGATCGGTCACCAGACCGATCAGGGTGAAGCCTGATCGGTCACCAGACCGATCAGAATGGATCCTGATCGGTCACCCAGATCGATCAGGGCAGATGAACAGTTGTTTTTTAATCAATCCCAAGATCCTTGATCGGTCCCCGGACCGATCCAAGACTTTGATCAGCAAGGGAACTCACTCACCGTTTGCTCCCTGATCGGTCACCCGACCGATCAGAAGGAAGACAGCAAGGAAGCTGCCTGCTCCCTGATCGGTCACCGGTCCGATCAGGAGCCACACAGTAGATTCCCAATCTCACTGTGCGCTCCCTAATCGGTCACCAGTTCGATCAAACATAGCTGGATCGGTCACCAGACCGATCCACTAAAGAGCAGCGTGCCAATGTCCCTGATCGGTTACCAGACCGATCCAGTGACTCAACCCTAGCCCTCCAAGCTAGGAATTCATCCACCTTAGCCCTCCAAGCTAAGGATTTTTCCATCTAACTCTCCAAGTTGGGAATTTGCACCTAACCCTCCAAGTTAGGACTTTTCACCTAGCCCTCCAAGCTAGGACTTTTCACCTAGCCCTCCAAGCTAGGACTTTTCACCCCAACTCTTCCGAGTTAGAACATCATCCAACCTAGCCCTCCAAGCTAGGCACCTGACCCTCCAAGCCAGGACTTTTTCACCTAATTCTCCAGATGGGAATTTGCACCTAACCCTCCAGGTTAGGACTTTTCACCTAGCCTCCAAGCTAGGACTTTTCACCCAACCCTTCCGAATTAGGACTTTTCCAACACCTAACCTCCCAGGTTAGGATTTTCCAACACCTAGCCCTCCAAGCTAGGATTTTCCACACCTAACCTCCCAGGTTAGGATTTTCCATATCATGCCTAATCCTCAATCAGGACTTAATCATAATCATCATAATCATCACACCTAACCTCCCAAGTTAGGATTTTCCATATCATGCCTAATCCTCGATCAGGACTTAATCATCATAGTCATCCTCCTAAACTAAAATCGTTGTCAACACCAAAACAACAATCAGGGCCAGACTGCATCAACAATCTCCCCCTTTTTGTTGTTTGACAACCCGATTTTATGTTTAGGGATTCTCAATCAATATTCCAACTAGAATCATAGGGGAATCTAGATCCTCCCCCTACAACATGATCATGCTAAACTTAACCAATCCACACTCTCCCCCTTTGTCGAACACCGAAAAGGAGCTAGAGGGGCTGTTATGTTTAAACAACCTCCCCCTCAACCCTAGGGGTATCCCATATCAACAAAAGTGTGATAGTTTGTGGATTAATCATACGAACACATGTGAAAAAATATAGCAAGACATGCATCATATGAAGTATAAGATCACAAAGCATGCCATAATATTCATAAGTATCAAATAGACATGGCAATGTAAGCATGAATATGGCAATCGAACAATCACGCAGATAACAGGTTCATAATCAACATGGCATCAATAATAGTAGATAAGCATGGCAGATAAGTCAAAGCATGAAAACATTCGAACAAGTAGCAAAATATGTGTGACTCGTGGTCACAACAACAAAGTCAGAGGGCATACAGCCCAAAAGTATCATAGTCAAATACGCAAATCATGAAAGGAGACAATAGATATCCGAGCTCAAGTGTCAGTAGGAGGGTCGTCATCGCGCATGAGATCGTCCATCGTAGCATCAGCAGGAGCCAAGGACCCTGGTGTAGTACTCACAGAAGGTGCACCTCCAGGAAATGTGTGGCTGCNCAGGCTCATCGTAGTCATCATCATCAGCAGCAGTGGCTGGCCACTGACCCTGTGGACCTCCCCGTGGTAACTCCCCAAGAACCCTACCATCTTTCCAGATCAACATCCGATCGGGCCCCCGAACAATGATGCCAGGCTTGGCGAAAGCACGCCGGCCAAGTCTGCAATCCTGTCGTATCATAGGCACCGTCCGACCCTTGGTAACATCAACACCTACTGACATGAGCCAGTCAGTGATGACGTGACCAAAAGGCATGTAGACAGTGCGACGGCTGGACTCCTCTCGATAACTCAAAATGGACTGGAAGATGCTCTCCATAATATCGAAATCCGAACGGCTGTGCATGCCGTAGAGCATCAAACAGTGATAGGGTCGGATCTCAGCTAAGGGTTTGGAGGTGATTGGAAGGATACAATTTGTGATGATCTTGAATAGTATATAGCTAGTGGGAGACAGTAGTAGTGTCGCAAAGGTAGGAAAGTCAAGGTCAAGCTCATCAAGACCGTCTGGACGCGGGTAACCAAAGAAATGCTGATGGATGGAATCAGGGGTAACGTCTGCAAAGGGTGCTAGCAGGGGATCAGGAAGGTCAGGATAGAGCGAATAAAGATTCGGTGATCGTCGACCACCCAAGTACTCAGCCAAAATCTCATATGAAAAATCAAGGTTCATCTTCCCGACACGAGTAGTAAACTCGAATCCCCCTTTAGGACCTTGTTGTAGGTTGTTGTAAAATTCAGAGACAAGGTCGTAATTTATGGTTCTTTCCAAAGAAAGAAGAAACCCCAGATTGTAATAAGTAACAATCTCCGTAACAGAAGGGCAGAACTCTGTTAGGAAAGGAACATCAATGGATCTTCAGGGTAAAAGTTTGAATGTCCTAGCTTGAAAGGCCTGCTCGCAGGCCGCATTTGGGAACCTGGAGTTAGAAGAAGGCTGTGGCCTTCTGGAAGGGGCAGAGGAGGAAGGAGCCTTTCCCCTTGAACTTCCCTCCATAACCTCCTTTCCCTTAGATGACTTTCTAAGAGGTTTGAATGATCATGACACATAGGTTGAATCACAAGAATTGATCATAAGATGAGACCCAATCAAAAGATAGATAAGAAATTTTTTGGTCATAAGATGAGAAAGAGGGTCACTGCAAAGGCAAAAAGGATCAAGACATCACAGCAAGAACAAAAATAAAAACATGGTCAGCTTCACAAACATATATTCTAAGAGCTGTTGTGAAAGGAAAACTGAAATCAAATCTTACTTAGGCGCCATTGAAGTTTGTTTGAGCGAGGGAGGAAGAAGTCGGTTCCTCACGATTGAGAGAGGCTTGCTCACAGAGAACTCTCGAACGCAGAGAGGAAGAGGAGATCTCGCCGGAAAATACCAGAAGGAATCTCTGCTTCGCACGCG
The DNA here is from genome assembly GCA_024364735.1 of Boesenbergia rotunda. Taxonomy (NCBI): domain Eukaryota; kingdom Viridiplantae; phylum Streptophyta; class Magnoliopsida; order Zingiberales; family Zingiberaceae; genus Boesenbergia; species Boesenbergia rotunda. Next base: position 25,167 of record JAGFNQ010003475.1, read on the forward strand.
CGTGAGGAAGGGAGACGCAAGAACCCTCTCACTCACACAAGGTTGCACAGACGGGGTTGTTTCGGCGCTAGGGTTCGGGAAAATGAAGGTTTGGAGAGAGTTAATCGGTTGGTGGATCGGTCCACCAACCAAAATTTAATGTGGTTGATCGGATCACCGCTCAATCTGATCTCATCCAGACCGATCAGGATACAGCTTGATCGGACTGGAATGGTCCTGATCGGTCAGATGACCGATCAGTAGCGTTCCTGATCGGTCGGGTGACCGATCAGGATTCGATCAGTAGGGTCCGAAGAGAAAACTCTGAGCTCCCTGATCGGTCTGTGGACCGATCCCCACAGGGTGCCAGATCGGTCGGGAGACCGATCCAAGCTAGCTCAGAACACTTAGTCAGATTTCGAGAGATCCGACACAGGAAAGAGCCAGATCGGTCTAGGGACCGATCAGTCCTATGCCTGATCGGTCCGGTGACCGATCAGGGTTCCTGATACGACCTGAAATGTTTAGTTTCAGAATTTCTGAAATTTCCAAACGATCTTTGATGGATTTTGTCTAACTTGGACAGGTCCTTATGACTAAAATTGATTCTTGAACAAGAATCTAAAGTCCTTATAGGTTCAACAAACACTTTGACCCATCTAAATGGAATTAAACTCAAACATCAATCAATCAAGCAAATTCAAACAAGTTTTTACTCCAACTTCAAGTTTCCAATCAAGTTGCCTTGATTGGAATGTCCAAGTATGATCATGGAGCCATATACACATATGATATGCAATGGTTTTCCCCATACTTGGTCACCACCGTGATTATTATCTCGTCAACTTAATTTCTCAAGTGATGCAATGACATTTTGAGAAATTGAGTTGAACCTAACATCTCACCCCATATCTAGCAAACAAAAACATTTTGGTAACCCTTATAGTTTGTGTGAGATGTTCCCAAAGTTACCCAATTGTTCCCTAACAATTTGAAATAATCATGAAGGGTTTTGACCACAATTTGAACATCATGAAGCGCGACACATTCCCAATTCCCGTCTTAGGAAACTAAATTCACTCTCGGGAAGTGGTTTAGTGAAAATGTCAGCTAGGTTTGACTTTGACTCTACATGTGAGAGTATGATGTTCCCCCTAGCTACATGATCTCTAATGAAGTGGTGTCTTACTTCAATATGTTTTGTCCTAGAATGATGGACCGGATTCTTGGTCAAGTTAATCGTGCTAATGTTATCACATAACACTTGCACACCCTTGTAACTCAATCCATAGTCCTCTAAGGTGTGGATCATCCACAACAATTGCGAGATACTCTCTCCCATGGCGATATATTCTGCCTCGGTAGTGGAAAGAGCAACACAATGTTGCTTCCGACTCGACCAACTTACTAAGGACGATCCTAAGAATTGGCAGCCCCCACTAGTGCTCTTTCGGTCCAACTTACATCCAGCGTAGTCGGAATCCGTATAGCCCATCAAATCAAAAGATTCGGTACGGGATACCAAAGACCTACACCAACTGTACCCTTGAGATATCTCAAAATTCGCTTAACAGCAATTATGTGAGATTCCTTGGCACAGACTTGATACCTAGCGCACATACCTACAGCAAATAGTATATCTGGTCGACTAGCTGTGAGGTATAGCAAACTACCTATCATGCTTCGATACTGAGTTAGATCAACAGGTTTACCACTCTCATCATTGTCTAGTCTAGTGTTTGTGGCCATGGGTGTGGTTACCTCTTTCGAATCACTCATATTGAATTTTCGAAGCATTTCATGTGTATACTTTGATTGGTGCACATGGATACCATCGCGAGTTTGCTTGATTTCAAGTCCGAGGAAGAAAGTCAACTCTCCAACTAGACTCATCTCAAATTCACTCTCCATGTGTCCAATGAACTCATTTAAATAGCCCTTATTATTTGAGTCACAAATTATGTCATCGACATATACTTGAGCTACAAATATATTATCACCATCTCTCCGTAGAAATAGTGTAGGGTCTATTTGACCTCTAACAAAGCCCTTTTCAATCAAGAATGTCGACAACCGCTCATACCAAGCCCGGGGTGCTTGTTTAAGGCCATAGAGTGCCTTTTTGAGCTTGAACACGTGGTTTGGATATTCAGTACTCTCAAACCCCGGAGGTTGTTCGACATAGACCTTTTCCTTTATCAAACCATTTAGGAAGGCCGATTTGACGTCCATTTGAAATAATTTGAAGCCACGGTGTGCTGCAAATGCAAGCATCAATCGGATGGACTCTAATCGTACCACAGGAGCATAAGTCTCATCATAATCAAGGCCTTCAACTTGACTGTAGCCCTTGGCTACCAAGCGTGCCTTGTTTCTAATGATTTCTCCCTTGTGGTTTAATTTGTTTTTGAAGACCCATTTGGTTCCAATAATGGTGGTCTTCTTAGGTCTAGGGACTAAGTCCCAAACCTGACTCCTCTCAAATTGACCTAGTTCATCTTGCATCGCGATAATCCAATCGGGATCATTCAATGCTTCATCAATTTTCCTAGGTTCAATTTCGGAAATTAGAGCAACTTCATTAGCCTCATTCCGGAAGAATGATCTAGTCCTAACCCCTTGATGGATGTCTCCAACGATTTGGTCTTGGGGATGACTAGAGGCTAATCTCGTTTGTCTTGGTGTTGGTGGTGCTTCTTGAACGAGTTCACTAGACACAAGTTCAGCCTCAGGATCCGGCTGATCAATGGGTTGTCTAGGCTCACCGTCATCAGACTCATCACCATTAACACCACTTGGAGAATCACTCAAACTTAGTCTCTTAAGTTCGAGTTGAACTCCTTCTACATTTTTTGACTGGTCAATTGGTTTTGGAACTTCCTCAAAGACCACATCAGCAGACTCTTCAACTAATCTACTTTTCTTGATGTAGACTCGGTAGGCTTTGCTAACTAGGGAGTACCCGATAAGTATCCCTTCATCAGCCTTTGCCGTGAACTTTCCAAGGTGATCCTTGGTGTTTAGGATGAACACCTTACAACCAAACACCCTAAGATGTTTAACCGTAGGTGGTTTCCCAAACCAAAGTTCATGGGGAGTCTTTCCTAAAAACCTATGGACGAGAACTCGATTTTGCACATAGCAAGCTGTATTTACAGCTTCGGCCCATAAGTAACTCGGGAGTGAGTACTCATTAAGCATGCTTCGTGCAGCCTCTTGAAGAACACGGTTCTTCCTCTCTACAACACCATTTTGTTGTAGTGTTCTAGGAGTAGAGAACTCATGTCTATACCCCTTATCTTGACAAAATTCTAGAAACCTTTGGTTTTGAAATTCACCTCCATGATCACTTCTAATTGTCTTAATTGTTGATGATTTCTCATTTTCAATTCTTCTACAAAAAGAAATAAAAATATCTAAGGTTTGGTCCTTATGTTTTAAAAAGAAAGTCCATGTGTATCTAGTGAAGTCATCAATGATAACAAAGCAATATCTACTTCCATTCAATGATATGATAGTGCTACAATCAAATAAATCCATGTGAAGTAAATCTAATGCTTTGGAGGTACTTACAGTGCTTTTACCTTTATGTGCAGATTTTGTTTGCTTACCCATTTGACACGCATCACATAATTTATCTTTTCCATACTTGATGCTCGGTAAGCCTCGAACTAGTCCCTTATTCGCCAACTTCCGGATGTTCTTCATGTTCACATATGCTAGCCTCCGGTACCAAAGTGTGGACTCTTCTTCTTTTGACATGAAACACTTAGCAAGAGCATTAATAGCACTTTTAAAAGAAACTTGATAAATATTGTCTACTCTTGCTCCTACTAGTACCGTGTCCAAAGTGTCATTTTGTCTAACTAGACATTGACTTGGTTGGAAGTCAATTGTGTAACCCGTGTCACACAATTGACTGACACTTAGGAGATTAAACTTCATCCCCTTGACTAGAAGGACATTTGAGATTCTAAGACATTCGGATATTTGAATGTCTCCTATTCCTATGACCTTAAGGCTACCATTATTACCAAATGATACATTACCTCTACTCTTCTTGTGAAATGTGGTAAATAATGATCTATCCCCGGTCATGTGTTTGGAGCATCCACTATCAACAAACCAAGTTGATAGATGCTCCCCCTCAATCATAACCTACACAATTCGAAAAATAGAAGTCTTAGGTACCCAAACCTTGGGACCTAAAGCATCAACTAAACATGACTTAGGCACCCATGCCTTGACAACTTTCTTTTGAGTCTTGGGTGTCCTAGATTGTCTCATGTCAGTCCTAGACATGAGAGATACAAATGAGGGTTCTTTAGGGCGGTAACCAATACCGGCCCTATTGTAAACTGCTCTTTGGGCATTTAGGATCATGTCTAGGGCCTTAGAGCTATTTGAGAATTTCCCAAGAATATTCTTGAGCTTCTCAACTTCACTCTTCAAGGATTGGTTTTCCTCTACTAACCCATTATCATGCATATCACTGATTTCCTCAACCTTAGAGGATTTCAAAGTTTCAATTTCATGTTTCAGTGATTTAACTTCATCTTCTAGCAATTCAACATGTAAATCATCAATGTTATCATCTCTAGAAGCTTTTAATTGAGCAATCTCTAATTGCAATGCTTTAACTTTATTTTTGGATTTCTTAAGCATACTAGTTAAACATGCAATTGCTCTATAACATTTTTCAAGCTCGGGAGAAGTTACCTCTTCATCATCCGAAGATGATGAAGCCGCGTGTGTGGAACTTGAAGATTCTTCACTGCTCTCCTCTCCAAGAGCCATGAGAGCCACTTGCCTTGTGCTCTTCTCCTCTTTTTCATCATCGGATGAACTAGAAGATGACTCATCCCAAGAAGCCTTCAAAGCCTTCTTCTTCTTCTTGGATTTCTCTTCTTTTCTCTTGGGTTTCTCCTCCTTCTTAAGCTTCGGACATTCATTCTTGAAATGTCCTTTCCTACCACACTCAAAGTACGATGCATTATTCTTATCAAGCTTGAATTCACTAGTGTTACCTCTCCTTTTGAAACGTCGGTCTCTTCGCATCATCCTCCTCACAAAGTTGGTCATATCGGATGAAGAAGAGCCGCTGCCATCCTCCTCGGAATCGGATTTGGATTCGGAAGAAGATGAAGAAGATGAGACCTCCTTCTCCTTCTTCTTCTCCTTCTTCTTCTTAGTGACTCGATCCCCTGCAACTAAGGCAATCCCCTTCTCCTTGGGGCCTTTGTTAGCCATTTCATGCAATTCCATCTCACAAAATAAATCATCTAATTTTACAATAGATAAATCCTTGGATACTTTGTAGGCATCCACCATGGATGACCACAAAGCATTCCTTGGAAATGCTTTCAAGACATACCTCACAAGGTCGCGATTTTCGACCTTTTCATCAATTGAATGAAGTCCATTAAGGACTTCCTTGAACCGGCTATGGAGCTCACTTACCGACTCATTCTCCTTCATGGAGAGATTTTGGAGTTGATTGAGGAACAAGTCCCTCTTTGCAATCCTCGAGTCTCGGGTGCCTTCATGGAGCTCTATGAGTTTGTTCCACAAGTCTTTTGCACTTGTGAAGGGACCAACCTTGATGAGTTGGTCTTTGTTCATGCCACATTGTAGAGTGACAACCGCCTTAGCGTCGGCTTCACTCTTCCTTGTTTGTTCGGCCGTCCACCTCCATGACTCGAGTTCCTTGCCTTCATCATCCTTAGGAGGAGTGAATCCCTCCTTCACCGCGAACCAAGTATGGATGTCCATCTTCAAATAGTATTCCATCTTTGATCTCCAATATTGGAAGTCGGCACCATCAAAGAATGGAGGTCGGGTGGTGGAGAAGCCTTCTCTCAATGCCATCTGGTTGAGAACTCTCGGTTGTTAAGCCGTAAACAGAGCACCAGGCTCTGATACCACTTGTTGGGAACGAGATGGCTATAGAGGGGGGGTGAATATAGACAATCACTTCCCCCTTGGAAACTTATCACGATTTCTGCAACTCAAATATCAGTAGCACAGCGGAAAGAGTGGAAAATAGAGTATGCAGAAAAACGAAACGAAAGCAAAACAAACACGACTAGCAAGATCGCTAACAAGGAGGGTTTACAAGGTTCGGGGATAACTTGCCCCTACTCCTTGGCGTGCCCGTGAGGTGGGCGATCCCTTGATCGTCGGCAGATCAAGCCCCGGTTAACACCGGATATGAAGCAACCTCCTTCTCGGTGGAGAAACCTCCCCACAGTGTGTTTCAAACAATGATATAGAATGAGCACAATGAAACAACAACAAGAAGGATCTTACTCAAACACTTAGCAAGGACAAAACACAACAAGCTTCCCTGAGCTCCACCCAGTGGCGATCTCACGCAGACCCCTGCCCCGTGTCTTCCCACTGTCGGACTCCAAGCCTCTTGTTTTCTCCTTCAAGCGCTCAAGTATGATGAATGCTTCTCAATAGCTTGCTTAGAATGGTTGAAGAACTCAAGAACAGTAAGCTTGTTACACCAGAACACGAGAACAGCAAGAACTGAAGCACTGAAGAACTTGTTCTTCTCTTTTTCCTCTTTTTAACTGATGAACTCGCGTTTCTTTTTGTTTCTCCGCCAAGCGACAGGTGACAACATCTCTGTAGCTCCCAGCTACTCATCTGCCAACGCCAGCCTCTACTGAGCTATCTCTGGACTCACTGAGCTCCTCAGTCGAGCTCCAGTCTCAGCTCCAGTCTGCAGCTCGCCGTTGCAACCTGAGATGGGAAAAGGGACAAACCTGCTCCAAGGAAAGCGCGCTTTGACTTCTCCTTGAGTATTTGAATCCTCTCCTGTCACCTGAAACTCAATCAGAGCATTAGAGCAGAAGATCACGCAGCATATCACATATCAGAAACATACATCAGCAAATCCGATACGATCAGACACTCTGACCGTGTCTGACAGTGAAATTTGAATTAAAGTGATCGGTCACCAGACCGATCCAGGGTGTGTGGATCGGTCACCAGACCGATCCACCGCATTGCTGGGATTCCCAGCTCTCGCAGCTATACACGCCTGATCGGTCACCAGACCGATCAGGGTGAAGCCTGATCGGTCACCAGACCGATCAGAATGGATCCTGATCGGTCACCCAGATCGATCAGGGCAGATGAACAGTTGTTTTTTAATCAATCCCAAGATCCCTGATCGGTCCCCGGACCGATCCAAGACTTTGATCAGCAAGGGAACTCACTCACCGTTTGCTCCCTGATCGGTCACCCGACCGATCAGGAGGAAGACAGCAAGGAAGCAGCCTGCTCCCTGATCGGTCACCAGTCCGATCAGGAGCCACACAGTAGATTCCCAATCTCACTGTGCGCTCCCTGATCGGTCACCAGTCCGATCAGACATAGCTGGATCGGTCACCAGCCGATCCACTAAAGAGCAGCATGCCAATGTCCCTGATCGGTCACCAGACCGATCCAGTGACTCAACCCTAGCCCTCCAAGCTAGGAATTCATCCACCTTAGCCCTCCAAGCTAAGGATTTTTCCATCTAACTCTCCAAGTTGGGAATTTGCACCTAACCCTCCAAGTTAGGACTTTTCACCTAGCCCTCCAAGCTAGGACTTTTCACCTAGCCCTCCAAGCTAGGACTTTTCACCCAACTCTTCCGAGTTAGAACATCATCCAACCTAGCCCTCCAAGCTAGGCACCTGACCCTCCAAGCCAGGACTTTTTCACCTAATTCTCCAGGATGGGAATTTGCACCTAACCCTCCAGGTTAGGACTTTTCACCTAGCCCTCCAAGCTAGGACTTTTCACCCAACCCTTCCGAATTAGGACTTTTCCAACACCTAACCTCCCAGGTTAGGATTTTCCAACACCTAGCCCTCCAAGCTAGGATTTTCCACACCTAACCTCCCAGGTTAGGATTTTCCAACACCTAGCCCTCCAAGCTAGGATTTTCCACACCTAACCTCCCAGGTTAGGATTTTCCATATAATGCCTAATCCTCGATCAGGACTTAATCATAATCATCATAATCATCACACCTAACCTCCCAGGTTAGGATTTTCCATATCATGCCTAATCCTCGATCAAGACTTAATCATCATAGTCATCCTCCTAAACTAAAATCGTTGTCAACACCAAAACAACAATCAGGGCCAGACTGCATCAACATCTTCGTTATTGAATGTCACTCTATTTCCTCAACCTCCTGGGTACTTGATACTGGGTGTAGCTCACATATATGTAATGACATACAGTGGCTAAGGAATAGAAGAAGACTCGTCAAAGGAGAAGCGAATTTGCGAGTTGGAAATGGAGCAAAGGTTGCTGCTGTTGCCATCGGAACATATTTGCTAAAGCTCCCTACTGGACGTATCTTAGAATTGGATAATTGTTATTTTGTTCCTTCGTTAATAAAGAACATTGTATCTATTTCATGTTTGAATGAAAAGGGTTATCATTTAACTTTTAGTAACAATTGTTGTTACATAACTTTAAATGGTGTTCTCTATGGAAATGGAACTTTATGCAATGGTATCTACACGTTAGATTTATCTGGTGACGTTTTCAATATCGAAGTTAGCAACAAACGTGCTCGAATAGATAATCGAATAGACTCCTACACGTGGCATTGTCGTATTGGCCATGTAAGTAAGAAACGCATGACCAAATTACACCGATGTGGAATTTTGGAATCATTTGAACCCGGTTCATTTGATACATGTGAATTATGCTTAAAAGGCAAGATCACCAAATTACCCTTTTCCGGAAAAGGTAATCCAGTGGGAGAATTGCTTGGTCTAATACATACTGATGTATGTGGACCAATGTCAACTCTTGCACAAGGAGGCTATAGCTACTTCATCACCTTTATCGATGATCACTCACGATTCGGGTACGTGTTCTTGATGAAACACATATCTGAAGCTTTTGAGAAATTCAAAGAGTTTAGAAATGAAGTAGAGAAACAGCTTGGCAAAAGTATTAAGATACTTCGATCCGATCGGGGTGGTGAATACTTAAGTCAAGAGTTTCAAGATTATCTTAGGGACAATGGGATATTGTCCCAATGGACTCCGCCGTATACACCACAGCATAATGGTGTATCTGAGAGGCGCAACCGAACCTTGATGGACATGGTTAGGTCGATGATGAATCATGCAACTCTTCCAAAATCCTTTTGGGGCTATGCACTTAAGACAGCTGTTTACTTGCTAAACAGAGTCCCGACCAAGGTAGTCTCTATTACTCCATATGAGACATGGAATAGTAAGAAACCTCACTTAACTCACCTTAAGATATGGGGTTGTCCTGCTTATGTGAAGCGGACTATATCAGACAAATTGGATGCTAAGTCTGATAAATGTCTATTTATTGGATACCCTAAGGAAACGAAGGGTTACCAATTCTATCATCCCTTGGAACAAAAGGTGTTTGTTTCAAGGCATGCTGTATTTCTGGAAAAAGAATTTCTTTTACAAGAAAACAGTGGGAGTGGCATTGAACTTAATGAAGTTCAAGAAACTCCAATAGACATTACAGAGACACCTAGTCTAGACCCACAACCAATAACTCAAAATGATGAGCTATCAGTTGAACCTAAAACAACACCACCTCTTCGTAGGTCTGATAGGACACGCAATATTCCAGAGAGATACGGATTTCTCATAAGCGAATCGAATGACGTGTTACTCATAAGCAATGACGAACCTATCAGTTATGAAGATGTTCTGAAAAATTCAGAAAGGGACAAATGGCTTGAAGCCATGAAGTCGGAAATGGATTCCATGTACGAAAATCAAGTATGGGACTTAGTTAACCCACCTGAAGGGATTAAACCCATAGGGTGCAAGTGGGTTTTCAAGAAGAAAACTAACATGGAAGGTAATGTTTTTACCTTTAAGGCTAGATTAGTGGCAAAAGGATATCGTCAAAAATAAGGAATTGATTATGACGAAACCTATTCGCCAGTAGCTATGACAAAAACTATCAATTCTGTTGAGACTAGCATGGGTTATTCTCTAATCAGCTGATTCTCACTGGCTGGTGACATTGGGATGTCCGGAGATAAACATGAATGCTAGTTAAGGGAACTAGTTCATTGGAGTGACTGGCTGTAAAACTTCATATGGTAGTCTATATATAGACATGTCAGTGAAGTTCTTACTATAGCTTAAGTGCGATGTTCCTTTGACTTGCGGTGTTCAAGTCATCTTGGTCATGGAGACTTATACTTTGACATCTTAAGCAAGCATCTCCAAGGAGGTATAGACCCTGGATGATTGGGTATAAGCCGAAGTGCCCGAAGATGTTTGAACAGCCTACAAAGGATTCACCACTCCTTGAGAGGAGATGTATACCCAAGGCCTATCGTCGGATTGTTACTCGAAGCCTCTGGCCAGAGCATGACATGTTCAGAGTATGAATCTCTTAGATACATGAGAGTAATTAGAATCCGTTGGACGAGAAAGACATTACTTGGGCTAGGTGTGACGTAGTCAGCCTAGTGGGGACTGACACACATAGACCGTGTCCTGAACCAAGTGGATATAAGATGGTGAAGGGAATGAGGCACGATTCATTAAAGCTGCTGAAGGGTTTCAGAATTATTTCTGAGGTCAACCGTTGATCTTTCGATTAATTGGGGATCATGATATACTATTAGGTGCCACTCATGATCGTTCTATAATTGGTTAATTATAGACGACCAACATAAATCGAAAGCCTATTAGTCACACGCACTACGAGTGATCTGAGGGATTTAAAACGAGTTGAAAATTGGATTTTCCGATCAAGAGAGATAAGTCGAATCTGAATTTTTCAGAGACGTATCGGAAGCATAAAATGGCTAAGTCTTTTGAAGACTTATTGGACAAATTAAATGAGTTTAATTCGTATGGTTTTAGCTTGGGTTTGGCCGGCCAAAGAGGGTCTCCACCCTCTTTGTTTGGCTGGCCACAAAAAAAGGGGAAAACCGAATTTTTTGTTCAAATTATAAAATAAACCGAGCGTGGTTTGTTTTATAAAATTATGGATAAAGAAATTTATATAAAGAAATTTATATAAAGAGATTTATTTTTCATGGAAATTAAAATGAACCATGGATTGGTTTATTTTATTTTATAAAATCAATAATGGATTGATTTACCATGATAAAGAAATTTATATAAAGAAATTTCTTTCCATAAGAAAAGGGAGACATGGTTGTTTTTATCATAAATTATATTATGATAAAAACTTGGCATGATGGAATAATTCATAGAAAAATTTATATGATAAATTTCTTATGAAAATTTATTCCATAAAAAGGAGACTTGGCGATTGAGAGGCTACTATATAAAGAAACCAAGGAAAGGCTTGGAGAAAAATCCAAGAGATCTAGAAATAAGCCCTCTCTCTCTCTCCTTCTCTCCCTCTCCCTCTTCTGGTGCCGCCGGCCCTAGAAGCCCTCCCCTTTGCCGTGAGCTTCCACCACCAAGAAGCTGCCGAAGAAGAAGAAGAAGCGGGCGGAACTCCTTCCTTCCTCCCGGAATTTTAATTCCATTCTTCGTTTGGTGGTTAGTCTTTCCATCTCTCTCTTGGTATTCTTGTCGTGCCTTTGGAGAATCTAGTAGTTCTTGTCGGCACGAAACTCGTGGCTTTGCGAAGTCATCCCGAAGAAAACTCGGCGTGGACACGAATAGAGGCGGAGCTTCCAAGGGACGCTACGGTTGGATCTCGTCCCTTTCTACGAGTTACGGAAGGTAAGTAAATTAGTTTACGTTTCTGCAAAAATCTTAAATATATGATCATGTCCACACAACATAAGGTTGCATGCTAGATATGTGGTTAAATAATTTGAGAAATTATTTATGCTAAATTTTCCGCTGCACGTAATTAAATTTTAAATTACGAACCCGCATCTATGTCAACATGCACCCGGTCCCAACATATTTATCTTCTATCTCTTGAATTGCCCGCATGTTCCGTGTCACTCTTCACCCCTTCTCTCATATAAACCCCTTTACACACACGCGAGGTCTAATGTTGAGGGAACAAGGATTTGGTAGACGTCTCTTCATCACCTCGGCCAGGCCAATATCAGCGCATCAAGGTGGTATAGATCCGGGTTGTTACCAACCCTGTCTCCTCAGCGCCATGCCCAAGTTCACTCATCTCGGACATCCTCAGAGTTACGAGATAGTAGGTACTTGGACTACTCCTGGTCGGGTCTATGCATCTCAGGCATCCTCGGCACCACGAGATGATAGGGTCTTCCGCAGCTCCTAGTCAGGCATCCTCGGCACCACGACCAGGTCTACTCATCTCGGACATCCTCGGCACCATGAGATGTAGGGGCTTCCACTGATCCTGGTCGTGCATCCTCGGCACCATGACTATGTCTACTCATCTCGGGCATCCTCGACACCACGAGATGGTAGGAGCTTCCGCTGCTCCTGGTCGGCATCCTCGACACCACGAGATGGTAGGAGCTTCCGCTGCTCCTGGTCGGGCATCCTCGGCACTACTACCAGGTCTACTAATCTCGGGCATCCTCAGCACCACGAGATGGTAGGGGCTTCTGCTGCTCCTGGTTGGGCATCCTTGGCACCATAACTAGGTCTACTCATCTCGGACATCCTCGGCACCACGGGATGGTAGGAGCTTCCGCTACTCCTGGTCGGCATCCTCGCACCACGAGATGGTAGGCGCTTCGCTACTCTTGGTCGGGCATCCTTGGCACCACTACTAGGTCTACTCATCTTGGGTATCCTCGGCACCACGAGATGGTAGGGGCATTCGCTGCTCCTGGTCGGGCATCCTCGGCACCACTACCAGGTCTGCTTATCTTCGGCATCCTCGGCACCACGAGATGGTAGGGGCTTCAGCTGCTCCTGTTTGGGCATCCTCGGCACCATGACCATGTCTACTCATCTCGGGCATCCTCGGCACCACGAGATGGTAGAGTCTTCAGCTGCTCCTAGTTGGGCATCCTCGGCACCACGGTCAGGTCTACTTATCTCGGGCATCCTCGACACCACAAGATGGTAGGGGCTTAGGCTACTCCTGGTCGTGCATCCTGAGCTTAGGCTTTTGGTGTTCCTGGTCGGGCATCCTCGACACCACGACCAGGTCTACACATCTCCAGCATCCTCGAAGCCACAAGATGGTAAAGTCTTCGCATGCCCCTGGTCGGGCATCCTCGACACCACGTCCAAGTCTACTCGTCTCGGGCATCCTCGACACCATGAGACGATAGGGGCTTTTGCATCAGGTCTTGATAAGACATTTTGTTTGTTTCTTTCATTACTGAAACTGCAATGAAGTACAAACATGTATACAAATACATATATTGCCCACATAGCTCACCGAGTACGATACGACCGGAGGTGATTTGCATGTCATGGTCTCTCCAACATTTTGCCTTTATCGTCTTGTAGATAATAGCTGCCTTCGGTGAGCTTTTTGACAATGATATATGGTCCACTCTATTGAGGCTCAAGCTTTTCGGGTCACCGACTGGCTTGATTCTTTTCCAGACCTTATCCCCGACTTGAAAAGTCTGAGTGATCACTCGGCGATTGTACACCTGCTACATACGCTGTCGATACGCAACTAGTCGGGTAGTTGCCTTGTCTTGCACTTTTGTTACCAGGTCCAGGTCGATTAGCTATTCCTGATCATTGTCTTCTTTGTTGTAGTGTTGTCGCCGGACTGACTCATCACCTATCTCCACCGGAATCACTGCTTACGCTCCATACACCAGATTGAAAGGACTCTGACCAGCTCCTTCTTTGGGAGTGGTGCGGTACGACCACAGGATGCTTGAGAGTTCTTTGACCCAACTGCCTCCTACATGGTCCAGCTTTATCTTGAGCCCTTTGATAATCTCTCGGTTGACCACTTCTGCTTGGTCGTTGCCTTAGGGATAGGCAACTGAAGTGAAGGCTTGGTGAATACCTAGTCCTTCACACCACTCTCTGGGTTTGTGCCATGTAAACTGTCTGCCATTATCCAACATCAACTTATAAGGAATGTCGTACCTGTAGACTATATCCTTCCACAAGATCTTCATCACGGCGACCTCTGTGATGTGCGCAAGCGGTTCAGCTTCAACCCATTTAGAGAAATAGTCGACCAGCACGAACAGGAACTTCTTCTGCTGAGGTTCGATTGACAAAGGGCCTACAATGTCCATTCCCCACTGGTCGAAGGGGAAGGAAATAGTGGAGGCTCGAACTAGTTCGGTCGGGCGATGAGTGATATGCTAATGCATTTGACAGACTTCGCATCCGGCAACAAATTTGATAGCATCGGCTTGCAGCGTGTACCAAAAATATCCGGCCAAAATAATCTTTTTAACCATGGACCTTCCCCTAATATGGCTTCCACATATGCCTTCATGAACTTCTCGCATAATGTAGTCAACCTCCCCTGGACCAATACACTTGAGCAAAGGTCGGGCAAAGGCTCTTTTATACAACTGCTCCTCGACCAGCATAAACCTAGCAGCCTTACAACGGAACAACCGAACTTCCTTATCACCCGCCGGCATAGCTCCACTACGTAAGAACTCCACATAGGGCTCTCTCCAATCGAGTAATACAGTGTCAGCGGTCTCCTCTCCGATCTGGGCCACTGTTCCTTTCGGAGCACTGTGCTCTTCCAGTGTCTATAATATAATGGAGCTGACCAATTTGGCTAGCTCATCTGCCTTGACATTATCAGCTCAGGATATCTTCTACAGACTAACTTTAGTGAAGGAAAACTTCAGTTGCTCATATATGGACACATACCTCTGCAAGCACTCATTCTTAATTTCGAACTCGCCTTTTATCGGCTGAGCTACGAGTTGAGATCCCGAGTGGAAGATAACCCGAGTAGCTCCCACTTGCTTGGTCATTTGGAGCCCTGCTAGGATCGCCTCATATTCGGCTTCGTTATTCGTGGCTCGGAAGTAGAGTTGGATAGATAGTTGTAGTACATCTCCCCTGGGGGAAATCATCAGAACTCCAACCCCGTTGTGCTTGTTGTTGGAGGAACCATTGATGTTGCCCACAACAGGTGTCACGGATAAGCCTCAAATTTAGATATTTATAAACTGAAAACCCTTGGCTAACAAAATTGAAATGTAGAATAGGGGTCTTAGGTCATATTTTTCCAAGGACTAGTTGTGAATGTTTAATTCAAGCTTGAAGGTTATTTGTCGTTTGATGATTTGAGTTTTCTAGATAAAATGGGGGTTTTGGCAATAAGGAATGAAATAGCAATTCGGAACAGAATAGAATGAACTCAACTAAAGCATGGAACGAAATGAACTTAACTAAGTAGAAATGAATTAAGAAATTACAAGAATTACTCTTAACCTATTGGAAGAACTAAGCAATTAAATTCAAACGGTGGAATTGAAACTTAAGAACTACTTGCAGGAAACTAATTGCAGAAAATGAATTGCAAAAAACTAACTTGCAAGATAATGAAGACTAGAACAAAACATGGCTTAAAGACTTGGCTTAAAGTGTAGAGGAACAAACTAGAGCAATGTGAAGAAAATACATGCTTAAAATCAAAACTATTCTAAATTGAACATCAAATGAGTTTATTAACAAGACTTCCCTTTGCCGTCACACAAAGGTTGAACTATGAACCCCCTAGCTCAAAACCAATGAAGAAGAACTCCAAAGATTAGTATGCTGCGAATTGATCTCCCTGATCGGTCACGGGACTGATCAGGACCTATACTGATCAGACTGGAGATCGGTCAGTGAAATCTCTGTCCGATCACCAACACTAATCAGTGGCTGAAAACTCCCGCGATCTTCTCCTTTCTCGATCAGCTGGATGGCGATCGAGCCCAGGACTCTCAGTAACATTCGGAGAACCCCTCCAAGTGTATCTGAGTGCTCCGAAGATGAAGACAGCAGCGATCGAATGGAATCGACAGTGGTAGCAGACTCCGGCGAAACCCTCTCCCGAGCCCCTTTTAAGAGAAGAAATTGCTGCAAATTGAACTGGAAATTGACCTCGATGATTTGAGATCTTGAAGACAAGCAATCTGATGTTGGCCGCCCAGATCGGAAACGAAAAATAGGAACAAAATGAAGAACAACTGAAGAAATTGGAGAACTCTGCTCTGTGACCTGGCGACCACGCTGATCTGGGGAAGAAGGACTGTTATATTAGTTTGAAACGAACGGGTGAGATCATCTTTGCTACATCTGACGGTCGGATCTGCTCTGATCAAGCCCAAACCTTCCAGATCCCAATCAAGGGTTAGGATCTACTCCTCCTCAACTCGGATCGATCAGATCTACACCGAGTGGCTCAGATTGCCCTGATCTTTGACTGGACGGCTTAGACCCTCTTGAACTTGATCCAACGGCTGGATGGACTCTGATTAGGTTCAAACTTTTAGATCTTGATCCATGGACTTGATTAGCTCTATCCTGAGCTTGGATTGATCAGAAGTTGACGGATGGCTCAGATCCAGCTGTTTCTTGATCGGACGGCTCATATTAACCCGATGCTTGATCACCTTGATCCGGATCTAATTCTGACTCAAGTTTGATCCAATCTGATCTAGGTCTATGATCATTTGAAGCCTACAAAATTAGATTCACATTTTAGTGCCAAAATACCTCAATTATAGAAAGAATTGTATCCAAAACCAAAATAGAATGAATTCATGAAACCTAATGTAAATGCAAACTTAAGCATATAAAAGTGGATCAAAACATGGATTTGAGAGCCTAAATTTATCAACAAAATGGTAATTATCAACCATCAATATAAATTTTCCACACTCCATTAGCTTCAGGTCCTGGGACAACTTCGAGCATAAAGTCAGCTAGAACTTGAGCCTTAATGGCAGTACGAGAGTGGTACTCAATCCCATACTCACTCAACATTGTCGTCCACTTGATCAGTCATCCCGAAGCCTCTGGATTAGTGAGAATACGCCCGAGTGGACTATTGGTGAGCACCACAATGGGATGCGCCAAGAAATACGGTCTCAGTCTCCGGGCCATCATTACTAAGGCATAGGTCAGCTTCTCCAAGGTAGTATACCGAGTCTCTGCATCTTTCAAGAGATGCACGAAGAAGTAGATGGGATACTGAGTAGTACCTTCCTCCCGAATAAGCGCAGAACCCATAGCTTGCTCAGCTGCGAACAGGTAGACAAATAACGTTTCTCCCTCCAGTGGCTTATATAGGATGGGGAGTTCAAAGACATATGCTTTTAAATCTATAAAAGTTTTCTTGCATTGGCCATCCCAATCAAACTTGACAGCCTTCCTCAAAATCTTGAAGAATGGCAAAGTTTTGTCAGCAGATCTAGAGATGAACTGGGACATAATTGCAATTCTGCCATTCAGCCGCTATACGTCTTTGAAATTGCGAGGGGATGACATGTTGAAAATGACTTCCACTTTTTCCGAATTAGCCTCAATCCTCCTTTCCGTCACCATGTACCCGAGGAACCGACCACTCTTCACCCCAAACAAACACTTAGCGAGGTTCAGTTTCAGCTTGTTGGCCCTCAAGGTGGAGAATATTTCCTCTAGGTCGGCTATCATGTCCTTCCCCTTCTCTATTTTGACCAGGATATCAACTACATATACTTCAATATTCCTCCCGATCTGGTCGCGGAAGACCTTATCCATCATTCGTTGATAGGATGCCCCTGAATTACGCAACCCGAACGGCATGATATTGTAGCAGTAAGTACCATCTGTCGTCACGAAACTGACCTTCTCTTGGTCTTCCCGAGCAAGGAGAACCTGGTGGTATCCCCGATATGTATCCAACATTAAAATAAAATCACAGCCTGAGGTAGGATCCACCAGCTGATCAATGTGAGGCAAGAGGTAACAGTTTTAGGGCAGGTTTTATTTAGATCACGAAATCAATACAAACCCGCCATTTACCCCCGAGCTTAGGGACAAGTACAACATTCGTCAGCCAGGTCAGGAATTTGAACTTCTCTTATATGTCCAGCCTTCAATAACTTTGCGACCTCCTCCTTAATTATCTTGTCTTGCTCTGGTGTAATGTGTTGGTGCAAGTTGCATCAGTAATGTCCTCCTCTAAGTGTTTCAATGTTTGACAATATGCTTAACTCAGTGATACATTGAACAAGGGAAGAATAAGTCAAGAGAGGAGTACCAAAGTGAAAGAAAGTCCTAGTAAACCTAGGCAATAAGACCTGACCGGAAGTTGGGCATGAAGTCCTGGTTGAGGACTGGGCAAGAAGTCCTGACCGAGGGTTGGGCACCGAAGACCTGGTTAGAGGAATTGGGCACGAAGACTTGGCCGAGGGTTGGGCACCGAAGTCCTGGACCTAGGGTTTGGGGACGAAATCTTGGTCCGAGGGATTGAGCAACTTAGTTGAGCGATGACTAAGGACAGAAGTAGAGATGGGTCAGGGTTCGGACGTCTCGAGATCTGAGAGTATCGGAGGCTAAGCAAAAGTCCAACCGAATGGACTGGGTAGCAACCGTCTCCTGAAAGGAGTAGGTGAAAGGCGTGTTCTCGGGGCTGGGAACTTGCGTTGGTTCGACCTAGGGTTTCGTGGAAATTCAAAGTCAGAACCAAGTCCTTAAGGTTAAGAATGTGTGTATATTTGCCTTGTATTTGTGTATCTTGCAGGTACCTAGAATGGAAGACAAAGCAGGCAATGGGGCTGAAATCCAAAGCAGCTAAGCGCCCCCATTGATGGGGGCGCCCTAAAGGATCCAGGTGCCCCCATCAACAGGGGTGCCTCAGCCAAAGAAGAAAACCAGAGTCAGTCAAAGAAGGCAGAATAGGCTTCCATTCAGGCGCCCCCATCGATACAGGCGCCCTGGTTCAAAGCTGTATTTGCTGCTGAGAGTTCGAAGTAAAGATAAGCTTTGACTGGGTTTATTCAGGTGCCTGGGAGGTCCAGGTCGCCTTGGTCAAGAAGCTTATCAGCTGCGGCGAGTTCGGCGCGGAGATAAGGTTTTGACCAAGCCCTTTGGGGCGCCTCGGTGATCACAGGCGCCCCAATAAAGCCTATAAAAGGGGCTTCAACCCCAAGGCTCAAGATACAACTTCTAAGATTCATTCTGAGCTTTCTGACTGACGACAAAGTGCTAAAGACGAGGCTCTACGACCGGGAGGCTCCAGGAGGAAGTGCGCGGCACTTCGGAGGTTCAGATCGGCCGAGTTTTCGACCATTTCATTTTGGTTTGCTTTAATTATTCTGCATTTAATTTCCTATATTTTGATTGTAATTATTGCACTGTAAGACGGGTTCCTCCGCCTTCGGAAAGTCTGGAAAGGAGACCAATAGTGGACGGACGTTCCCATGCTTAGGCCTTGGATGTATTGATCCTGGGGGGTTGGGAACCAAGTAAATCCCATGTGCAATCTGTTGTTTATTTTTCTTCATTCTGTATATTTTCCGCTGCACTATCTCTGAGTCTAGAATGAAGATCCGAAAGACGATTTCCGCGAGAAAAATTAAAGGTCGATATTCACCCCCCTCTATCGACAACACCGGTCCTACAATTGGTATCAGAGCTAGACCGCTTTTCACTGGACTAACCGCCGACGGAGCAACGACGCCAGGAGTTGAGGGGGAGCCCAGGGGTGAATCAGGTACCATTTTTTAATGTATGTTTTTAAGTTCCATATTATATGCTTCACGTGCAGGGAGAGAGCACACTATAAAAATCAGTGTCCTACTCGTAAGACTCGTTCTTCACCAGTGACAAAAGACATGCCAGCACTAGGAGGCCGGAGGAACAAAGATCACATCAAATGTTTCAAGTGCGAAAAATACGGACACTACAAGAATAAATGTCCAGAAAAGGTACGTAGAATTTACGTTTCGAAAATTTTTAAAATTCCTGCACTAGCTTATCAAAATAATTTATATAATTGTTCTAAAAAGTTAAATTTTGTGAATAGTTAAGTTTATGTTCTGCATGACCAGTTAGAAAAAGTAGATTATGCTAAAATATCATAAATTAACCTTGTAATCCTTAATGTTAATTCGTTAATTTCTAAAATTAATTCTGAAATTAATTCTAAAATTAATTCTGAAATTAATTCTAAAATTAATCCTAAATTTAATTCTGAAAATTCTAGTAGTTTTAATTCTGGAAATTCTGATAATCCTGAAAATCCTGAAGATAATTTAGAAATTAAATCTGATAAATCTGGATTCAAATTTGAAAAATCTTAAGAATAACTCTGAATTCAAATTTGAAAATCTTAAAGATAATTCTGAAAATTGTGAGATAAATTTTGAAAATATTGAAGATATTTTTGAGGATAACTTTGAAGATAATAGAGATGAAATTCTCTTAGATGATAATTTAATTATAGATAATGTTAATGATTATTATAATACATTAACTAGTAGCCCAAATTACTCCACCTACTTTGAGGATATTGAAGGACGTGATTTTGAGAATGAGGAGGAGATGGAATTTTCTGAGATCAAGGCCATAGTCAATAAAAATCAAAAAGATTCAAATAAATCAGAATTATTGGAAAAACTTAAAAAGATAAATAAGGAAGAAATAGTGAATAAGTCAAAAAATTTTGAAATAATGAAAATTATGAACTTAAACCCACAACTATTAATTAATCATGTCAACTTTAATTATTCAAGTTTTAATTAACTCTTAATTAATTTAATTAATCCTTAATTAATTAATTCTTAATTAATTCAATTAATCCTTAATTAATTCAAATTCAAGTAATTCCTAATTAATTCAATTAACGTTTAATTTAATAATTCAATTAATCCTTAATTAAAATTCAAATTAATTCTTAATTAATTCAATTAATCCTTAATTAATTCAAATTTAAGTAATTCCCAATTAATTCAATTAACCTTTAATTTAATAATTCAATTATTCCTTAATTAAAATTAAAATCAATTCTTAATTAATTCAATTAATCCTTAATTAATTCAAATTCAATTAATTCCTAATTAATTCAATTAACCTTTAATTTAATAATTCAATTAATCCTTAATTAAAATTAAAATTAATTCTTAATTAATTCAATTAATCCTTAATTAATTCAAATTCAAGTATTCCTAATTAATTCAATTAATCTTTAATTTAATAATTCAATTAATCCTTAATTAATTCTAGTAATTCCTAATTAATTCAATCAACCCTTAATTTAATAATTCGATTAATTCTACTTCAATTGACTTTAATTTAACCTTAATTAATTCTGAATTAACTTAAACTCGAATTAAATAAAATCTTACCCAAACCGCAACAATTAAATAATATCAAATATGTCAAAGTGCGTTGACATATTCGCTGGTTCACACGACATGTATCAAATCGGGAATTTGATACATCTTAAGAAACTTAATTAAATATTTTGACTTGTTGAATCATGCATTAATGTCATGAGCATGCATCTGCTATTTTTTCAATATATGTCATGTCATTCATATTTAAATTTATGCATGTTTTAGAACGGTTATAGGAAAAAGATTAATTGAAACTTGATCAACCTAGTATTAGGTGGAGGTGAGATGATAGTACGTTAGGGAAGCCGTTTGGTGGAACTAGCCGAAGCTACCGATCCAAAACCTAAGCTAGTTAGACCAAAATTTTTCAAGAAGTAATTTGAAAATGAATTTCGATAAAAGGCTTTGTCAAGGAAAGGGTTGATGATCCAATAAGGCTACGATCAAAGAAGGCCTTGTGCCACGCCAAGACCTGGAAGCCGATTACCGAAAATCAAATTCACTTTATTATTTGATAAATTTGAATCTAACACAAGTTTCAATTAATCTTAGATTTAACAATGAATTAAGAAAAATGATTCAAGCATCTCACAATGCACCCATAAGGCAACCATGCGTGCTGTATTGAGACATCTAGAATGGGTGAGATGTTAATGACTAATAAATTGATGAATATGTTTCAAAACTGTTTTCAAAATTGTTAGAATACTTTTCTAAAAATATATTTTCAAAATAGTGCTTCAACATAATAATGTTTTTATGGAATTCATGCTTGTCTGATTGATTATATATTATATGTTTTCAAAAATTATATCTTTTTAAAAATTGTTTGACTCACACAATTAGACACAAGCCTCTTAGGACAACACTAAAGTTCTTTAAGGCACTTAGATAGAGTCAAACGGTGTCGGATACAGGGAGTGGTTTATTCTTTTTCAAAAATTATCCTTGAAAAATCACTGTCTTTTAAAATGGTTTTCGAAAACTGTGCTTTAAATACTATTACTTATGTTTTTCGAAAATTATGCCTAACAAATTACATTCATTTCAAAATATGTTTCAAAATTTTAAAATACATTCTAAAATTGTGCCCGTGTCTCATTTGTTTTTGATAAACCCTAAAAACACAGAGGAAGGTCCACTTCATGATCTACAAGGACTCCTAGAATGTGTCAAATTTAGGGGGAGTCTGAGTCAAAAGAAGAATTTCTGAAAAGTTTTTTTGATAATTATTTATTTTAAAGTTATTAGATAATTTCTTTGATCTGAACTAAACCCTAAAGACTTAGAGGAAGAGTACTTGTGGTCAACAAGCTTCCTAAGACTGTGTCAAGTTTAGGGTGAGGTCAAATTACATGAATTATTTAATATATTTTCATGCACTGCATTATTAAGTCCTTTTTGAAAACATAATTTTTCTATTAAAGTACTGCCTTTTCCATATTATCTCTCTATGACTTTCAATATCTATCACTTTCAAAATAGTTTTTTTACAATAATACTTACTTGGGTTGGAGAATTTCCAGGACACTTAGGAAAATGACCTTGTAGTTAACAAGGTTTCCTAGGATTGTGTCAGACTGGAAAAGAAACCAAGTCATGTAAAATATTATGTTTTAATAACAAGATTTTCTAAGTTCATTCAAAATATGAGTCAAATAATATTTTTCAAAAAGTTCATAATATATATTTAAAAAGTACTTATACTTTTAAAAAATTCTTATATTTCTCAAAAAGTACTTGAATTTTTCAAAAGCTCATAACATTTCTCAAAAGTACTTGTATCTTTCAAAAGCTGATAACATTTTTCAAAGTACTTGTACTTTTCAAAGCTCATAGTATTCTTTCAAAAGTTATGCATTTTTCAAAAGTACAGTATTTCTCAAAGTGCACTAGTTGTTAAAGTGAAAATCTTTCTATGAGTACAATTTTTTTAAAAAAATCTTTTCTAAATGAAAGTTTTTCTAAAGCAATATTGTTTAAGTGAGAAGTTTTCTGAGTTTAAGTACTTAGTTTTATGCTATGCTTTCAAAAAATTTATAGTAAGTATTTTCAAAAAGAACCCAATGTTTTCATTGTTGGCGCAAATATTTTTGGTGATTTTTGATGTATGACAAAGGGGGAGAGGTGCGCTTAAGTTAGAAAATTTTTGTTGTCTTCCAGGAGGATCAATGAGAATCAAAATGTTTTTTCAAAAAGGGGAGAGTGAGCTTATGTTAGAAAATATTTTTCTCCCAAAGATCAAAATGTATTTTCAAAACTTAGATCAATTTTTTATCCCAAGGATAGTAATTTAGCCCTTTCAGCCAATCTAACTTATGATATTGTCAAACATCAAAAAGGGGTAGATTGTTGGTGCAAGTTGCATCAGTGATGTCCTCCTCTAAGTGTTTCAATGTTTAACAATATGCTTAAGTCAGTGATACATTGAACAAGGGAAGGGTAAGTCAAGAGAGGAGTACCAAAGTAAAAGAAAGTCCTAGTAAACCTAGGCAATAAGACCTGACCGGAAGTTGGGCACGAAGTCCTGGTCGAGGACTGGGCAAGAAGTCCTGACCGAGGGTTGGGCACCGATGACCTGGTTCGAGGAATTGGGCATGAAGACTTGGCTGAGGGTTGGGCACCGAAGACCTGGTTCGAGGAATTGGGCACGAAGACCTGGCCGAGGGTTGGGCACCGAAGTCTTGGACCTAGGGTTTGGGCACGAAGTCTTGGTCTGAGGGATTGAGCAACTTAGTTGAGCGATGACTAAGGATAGAAGTAGAGACGGGTCAGGGTTCGGACGTTTCGAGATCCGAGAGTATCGGAGGCTAAGCAAAAGTCCACCCCAATGGACTGGGTGGCAACCGTCTCCTAAAAGGAGTAGGTGAAAGGCGCGTTCTCGGGGTGGGAACTTGCGTCGGTTCGACCTAGGGTTTCGTGGAAATTCAATATCAGAACCAAGTCCTTAAGGTTAAGAATGTGTGTATATTTGCCTTGTATTTGTGTATCTTGCAAGTACCTAGTGGAAGACAAAGCAGGCAATGGGGCTGGAATCCAAAGTAGCTAGGCGCCCCCATTGATGGGGGCGCCCTAAAGGATTCGAGCGCCCCCATCAACAGGGGCGCCTCAGCCAAAGAAGAAAAACAGAGTCAGTCAAAGAAGGCAGAACAGGCTTCCATTGAGGCGCCCCCATCTATATAGGCACCCTGATTCAAAGCTGTATTTGCTGCTGAGAGTTCGAAGCAGAGATAAGCGCCCTGGTCAAGAAGCTTATCAGCTGTGACGAGTTCAGCGCGGAGAAAAGGTTTGACCAAGCCCTTTGGGGCGCCCCAGTGATCACAAGCACCCCAATGAAGCCTATAAAAGGAGCTTCGACCCCAAGGCTCAAGACACAACTTCCAAGATCCATTCTGAGCTTTCTGACTGACGACAAAGCGCTAAAGACGAGGCTCTACGACTGGGAGGCTCCAAGAGGAAGTGCGCGACACTTCGGAGGTTCAGATCGGCCGAGTCTTTTACCATTTCATTTTGGTTTGCTTTAATTATTCTGTATTTAATTTCCTATATTTTGATTGTAATTATTGCACTGTAAGATGGATTTCTCCGCCCCCGGAAAGTCCGGAAAGGAGTCAAATAGTGGACGGGCGTTCCCGTGCTTAGGCCTTGGATGTACTGACCCTGGGGGGTTGGGAACCAAGTAAATCCCGTGTGCAATCTGTTGTTTATTTTTCTTCATTCTGTATATTTTCCACTACACTAACTCTGAGTCTAGAACGAAGATCCGAAAGACGATTTCCGCTCGAAAAATTAAAGGTCGATATTCACCCCCCCCTCTCTATCGACGGCACCGGTCCTACATAATGTATCTTCGCCTTTGCTTCACCGGTCGGGCTCCCGGGATTATATGCAACCGATGCATGGCCAAGTTAGGGGGGACTCCCTTGATCTCTTCAATGGCTCTTGCAAACATGTCCCGATGGTCCAGTAAGTAGCTGATCAACCAACTTCTCAGTTTTGGCGCAAGATCAGCAGCAATTCTTGTGATTCCTCGAGCTTGTTGAGGATGAATTTGGACCTCTTCGCTTTCAACCTCCTTGCACTCCTCTTTAGCCCCTTCTTCTTCTCGAGGATTGGCTAGGCCGATTTGCAATGTTTCATACGTTCTCGGGTTCTTGCGGGGCTTCTGTTCTGACGTCCCCACTGTAGCACCACCGGGAAGCTAACTGGTCTCCTTTGACTTCGGCCACCTGCTCGTCCATCGGGAACTTAATCTTCTGGTGGTAGTTTGAGACTACCGCTTGGAATAGGCTGAGTGCCGGTTTCCCCAGGATGGCATTGTAGGATGATGGGGCATCCACGATCATAAAGGAAGTCCTCCTTGTCCTCTGCAGCATGTCATCCCCTGGCGACAGAGACAGGGAGATCTGCCTCATCGACTGTATTCTGTATCTGGTGAAGACGAAGAGTGGGGTGGAGACAGGATGTAGATCATCCTCGTCGACCTACATCTGGTCCAGAGACGCCTTGTACAGGATATTGACAGAGCTGCCTGTATCTACAAAGATGCATTTAACCTCGTAATTACTATCTGGGCGAGGATTACCGGTGCATCTTCATAGGGGGTTCCCACGTCCTCCAGATCGTCAGGGCCGAATGAAATAACAGGGCCATGGCGTATGTCTTTGCTCATCCCAATGACATAGTTCTCCAGCCAACTGGTATAAACTTTCCTTGCTCGATGAGAGTCTCCTCCAGTAGGACCTCCTGAGATTACTCCCATATGGCCCGATAGAGGTCCACGAGCGGGAGCTTTGCCCTTCTTGGGGTCCCTCTCAGGGAAGATAGACTGGCGGGGCATTATCTCCTGACTTCTTCCTCTCGAGAGTGACCAAGACCGATGCTTGGATCTATCCTCCCCTGATTGTCGTCGATAAGGGGAAGGGCTTCGGCGAAGGGATCGTTGTCGATCCCCTGTTTTGTTCCACCTCTTGCGGGGCTTGGCGTCCGCATCCTTAGACCTCCTCTTTTTTAAGGTATAACACTCCTCTGTAGAGTGTGTTGTGATGCCATGAAAGTCGCAATACTTCTTTTGTGGCTCGGGATCTACGGTGTCGACCATCTCCACCAACCTCTTCTTGTCGACCCAGTGATCCTTCCCAGAACGAGGATCTTTTGCTCGAGTTAGTGCGGGTGGTTCTCTCCTCTCGGATCATACCGAGATCTGGATATGGGCTCCCACCGAATCCTTGCCGCGGGCGTGCTGCACCTCTTCGACATTGATGTGCTTGACTGATCGCTCCAATAAGTCGTCAAAGCTAGCCGGTGGCTTCTTTAATAGCGACCGAAAGAAATCGCCTTCAGAGAGTTCTTGTGTGAAGGCGTTGATGAGGATATCTGAAGTGGCGGTTGGCACGTCCTGAGCCACCCGATTGAACCGCTGGATATAGTCCTTTTAGCGGTTGTTTGGTCTTTTGCTTGAGGGTGATGAGGTTCAACGCTGTCTTCTGATATCGCCGGCTGCTGGCGAAGTGGTGTAGGAAGACAGTTCGAAACACCAGAAAGGAGTTTATTGAATTTTGGGGCAGCCGTTGAAACCATCTCTAGGCGGCCCCTGATAAGGTGTTTAAGAACCCTCAACACTTCACGCTATGTATGTATTGGTGTAACAGAGCCGCGTTCTCAAACTTGCAGATATGGTCCTCTGGATTTATCTTCCCATCAAAATCAGCAATTCCTGGACAGTGAAATTGCTTAGGCATGGGATCGGCTATGATGTCCGGAGAAAAAAGGGTAGATGGAGACTTCATGAGAGCTTTAGAGGCCTCAATCTTCCCTCGCCCCTCCTCTTACCGTAAAGCACTGGAGGCAACAAAATGTGTTCTCTCCATTTCTCTTAAGGAATCTCACTGGGGCACTGGAGCTGTCATTGCCAGTCCCGCTGGTGGTGTGACGGATCTTCGATTTCGGTGATTCGAGGCCGACATTCTTGGGATTTTGGCCTGCACCGAAGCCGCTCGTCGTGAGGTGGCTTGCTCGATCTGATGTTGCTCCAGCGCTACTCTGACTGCGTTGGCGACTAAACGATCCAACTCCTCCCTCGTCAGAATGATGGTTGTCCCTCTGGATCTGCCATCACGGTGCTCCTTTTGGTGCTTTAATGTTTCCCACAGATGGCACCAAACTTATTCCGGAAGCGAACGGCGGGGATGGCAAGTCACCAAAGCGCAGCCCACGACAACAGTGGCGGGGAGAGGATGTCCACACCCTGCGAGATTAACACGAGCGTTAAAGGGGATGCACCGGACGATTTTTCGATGGAGTCCTCTCCGACGCTCAAGTCAGAAACCTTATCATTTTCAGAGGACAACGTGAAATCAAGTTTGCTATTAGTTCAGAAAGCTTACCCCTTACCTGGATATCGAGGCATCTTATATATTTGAGGTCTTTATCGTTCTCCTTCACGTTCCTTAATCATCGGTTACTTGATAGATATCCTATCTTTTAGTAACGGCCGCTGCGATCATTAAGGCCTTAATTATTGTGCATTGTGGATAATAATTAATCGATGACTTTTCTATTTTGAAAAGAGGAACGACTACTTGAGGTCAGACTTTCTGACTCCTATGTGGATCTTTGGGCTCCACTCTCCCGTGTCAGTCTCGGAGTCTCATCTCCCGAGCTGACCTCGGGGCCTTCATCCATTTTCCCGAGTCAGTCTCGGAGTCTCATCTCCCTAGCTGACCTCGGGACCTTCATCTATTTTCATGAGATAGTCTCGGTCTGACCTCGAGGCTTTGGTTCGGCGGGTCCTGCCACATAACTTTCCCGTGCCACGTGCCCATCCTGGGATGGTCATCCCTATCATAATCCATACCACAAGCAAGCAACTATTGGAATATGAAATATCTATTTATTTTTGGGAACATAAAAGATAGTTTTTGGACATTTCTTAATATCACAACTCACATACTATTAATGAAAGAAATGGACAGCAATCTACATGATGCTTGATTTATTAATCTTCTAACCTAATTAGATGTTGACAAATTGTTGAGTTATATCCACATAATATAATTCTTTTAGTCTCTGAATTATTGATTAGGCTTCCTACTCTACCATCAAAATTATTCTTAAATTTAAGGTCTTAAATTGAAATTGAATCTTTCGTTATAAGTTGTGTCAACTCTAAAAGGCAATACGGAAGTAGATGGCAGGCGCAAACAACGCAAAGCTTAATTAAGCTTCCATGGTCAAGATGCAGCTCTTTGTTGAGTTCTCGACAATAGTAGCAGTAACAGCACTCTTCGTTCTTGTCCAGTCCTCATCTTCTGGTATGTTTACCAAAGAAATCTGTCCATGATTAAAGTTGTTACCTATTAGGATTTTCTTCTCCACTATTTTTTTTCTCCTTGATTTTCTTCTCCTCTTGTGATTTTCTCCCAGGTGTGTGATCCTGGAGTTGGGACATTCTGTCTCGTTATCTCCCCTCTCCTGTCATATTAGTTAAAGGACAGAACAAAAATATATGATTTTGAACCTTTCCGTCCGTAGATTTAGCTTTATCAAATATTTACAAAATTCAAATAGTCTCTTTTGTATCATAATCGTCCAAAAAGCACGTCTTTTTTAAAACCCATTAATTAAAACGGTATTTTATCTATAATTATTTTATTCTAAAATACTCCCGTATATTATATTTTAGTAGTTTTAAACAAAATAGCCTTAAGGTAGTACTCTTTTGATCAAAATTAAGTCAAAATAATTCTATGGTAGGACTTGTTTAGATTAATTATGATCAAAGCTAATTGTAATTTTTTTTATCAAAACAATTTTAAAGTAGATGAAAACAATTTCAAATTGGAGCTGTTTTGGTCAAATAAGTCCAAGATAAGGCTAGTTTGATTAAAAAGTTCCAACTAGATAAAGGGTATTTTAAAAACGAAATATTATTAGTTAAGTGGAATTGTCCTTTAATGATATATGATGACGATAAAAATAAGGGTGACTTTTTATATTTTTTTCCTTTAAAATTCATAAATTTATTTATTTTTTCAGTTTTAAGTTGGTACATATATATCTTTAGACGATCAATAAATGTCCCAGTTAGACAATTTGAAATTATGACATATGTGCACATCAAATTAGGAAGAGAAAAAAAACTATAAATTTTATTTAAATATAGATAATAATATAGTAGGGGATAACGTTTAATGGCGTCAAATGATTCATCTACCCAACCCGGCCTCCTGGTGGGATATGATATTTTTGTTTTCATTTATTTTTTAAATTATCTCTTGACCTTACTTAACATGTAATAGCTCAAAGTGACGGTCAATTAGTTAGTTAACTAAAAATAATTGTGATCAAATGGATGATTGGACTTACTATGCTCTATAAATAATCAAGGAAATTATACAAGCTAGCATGATTTAGTTAGCATGGTCATAATTATTGAAAAGGATTGAGAGGTACTTTTTCATTTCCATATTTCAATATAATCTGATAATAAATATTGTTGACTCTTTCTAATTGGATGTTGACAATCTATTTTTCTAATCGAATGTTGATAATTTATTGAATTAGTCAGCCATGGTCAACTCTCCGATCTTCCAAACACGACCAAGGCCATTGACTCGACTTCCTGTTGTCCCATCAGATTTTAAAGGTGTCATTCCATCCACACACAAAAAAAAACTGTGAAATTGAGTTTTTTTTTTGGTTAAAATTTGTAGCAACTCTAAAAGGCAATACAACAGATTAGATGGCATGCCGGCGCAATCAATGTAAATCTAATCCAATGTTGACATTTTGTTGAGTTATAGCCCCACAATTCTTTTAGTCTCTGAATTATTGACTACACTTTCTGCTCTACCATCAAACTTTTTAAATTTAAGGTGTTAAATTGAAATTGAATCTTTTGTTATAAGTCGTAGCAACTCTAAAAGGCAATACGGGAGTAGATGGCAGGCGCAAACAACCCAAATCATTAAGCTTCCATGGTCAAGATTCAGCTCTTTCATTTTGAGTTCTTGGAAATAGTCGCAGTAACACTACTTTTCTTTCTTTGCCAATCTCATCTTCTGGTAATTAAAGTTGTTACGTATTGGATTTTTCTTCTCCCCTCTTGACCTTAAACTTTAATAGCTCAAAGTGACAGTCAATGAGTTACAGCAATAATAACAATCAAAATTAGATTGGTTATATCATATAATATTAAGTTTTATCCTCTATTATATTATTATATATATTTAAATAAAATTTATTTTATTTTATTATTACTAACTAAATTTTTTTTAATCTTTTTCTCTGGTTTGATATATGTATTACAGTCAATTAGTTAATTAGAAAAAATAATTTCTATCAGTTAGATGATTGGATTATTAATTGATAGTCATTAAAATCTTGTAGCTAAAACTATTTGACAGTGAAAAAGAATTCAAGGTTAGAAATGAAAGTAGACATATTTAGAGAAATATCCGTTTCTTTTTTATACAAATCCGATGTCTCTAGTGCTATTAAGAGACGATCAGTTGACGTTCACTAGCCTTATCTGATGCGGCGGATAAGCATTTTGAGAAATAAAATTTAGTAAATTTTAAAATATAAATGTTAGTTTCATCCTTTAATAAATTGGATCCTTGATTTATGACATTGGTACAGGAGACACAATGATCGAGAACGGCTCCATTGTGAATGACCAGACATTGACATCTACAGGAAACTTGTTCCGACTGGGCTTCTTCACTCTAGATAATAATAGTTCAGCGAACGGATACTTAGGAATCTGGTACTGCAATTTCCCGCCGCAAGAAGGCACTGTAGTATGGATCGCCAATCGAAACAAGTCTGTCGACAAATCGATGGCATCCTTCAACCTCACTTCCGATGGAAATCTAATCTTATTTGAGGAAGGCAGAATAGTTTGGTCGACGGGAACGAGTTCCACAGGACTCAATTCTGCACGCTTGCAGCTTTTAGATACTGGAAACCTCGTGCTGAACGACCGCAACTCGATTATATGGCAGAGCTTCGATCACCCAAGCGACAGCCAGACGTATCTCCCTGGCATGAAGGTCGGATTTAACAACCGGACCAATACGTCATGGCGGCAAGTGTCATGGAAGAACCTCACGGATCCTTCTCCGGGAGACTACATCCAGATGATTCGTGATCTACCTATACCGGATTTGGTCACATTGAAGGGATCCGGCAAATACCATCGCGGTGGTCTATGGAACGAAAATGGATCCATCATCCTTCCATCAAAGGCGAGCTCTGCAAGGCCCATGGTTGTTTCCAACCAGAATGAGACCTACATGACGGTTATTTACACGGTCTCGCCGACACCGGTGCTGTTACGGTTAGTGCTGTTGTCCGCCAATGGAGCCGCCCAGAGTTGGTTTCTTGACAGGGGTGGCAAGGGAGAGTGGCAACTTCTCTGGTCGGTTCCGGAGGATGACTGTGATATATACAATCTCTGCGGCCGCAACAGCGTGTGCACCTGGGACTATACTAACCCCAAATGCGATTGCATGGACGGGTTCATAAAGATTGTGGAGAACGGAAGCGAAGCCGGGTGCCGGAGGGAGAAGAGTTTGAATTGCTCATCGAACCAGTTTTCAAAGTTGCACAACGTAAAGGTGCCCGACACTGAGAATGCTACAGCACAAGGAAACAAGAGTCTCGATGACTGCAAGAATTTGTGCTTGAAGGATTGCTCCTGCGTGGCGTATGCGGTGATCAGTGGTTTTTATGGATGCATAACTTGGCCTGGTGATCTGTTGGATGTCAAGATTTTTCTCAATGGAGGAGACGATTTATACATTCGACTGGCTGGTAATCTTATTATTGACAGAATTGGATCACCAAAGTACGATTAATAAAACATCTGTTTTTTATTTTCTTTCCAGAATCATCCACAAAGAAGAGAAACAGAGCGTGGGCGGCAATAGCCATTCCGTTGTTACTCGGATTTTTTCTTCTATGTTGTGTTGGCGTACTCGTTTGGAGGAAGAGAAACAGAGTGTCTACCGGATTGCTATTACAGTCGCCAAATGTAAAGGAAGGTAATGAATCGCCAATTGTCAATAAGTTGTAGTTTTATTTGTGAGAAAGTAATGTCGATCATGGTGTTCAATTCTTTCTCGCAGGTGACTCGATGAATCGTAATGATGTATCAGAGTCCAGGTTGGTCTCGATCGAATCAGAAGACTCTCGTCTGCATAATACTGATAAAGGAGTTGGTGAGTTACCTTCTCTTCTTCCTCGTTGCTCATGCATACACTGGATTCTTATGCAGTTATTCCTAACGTTTATTTATTAGCTCATTATCTGATTACAGAATTTAGTTGAAATCTACGTATTTCTTCATTTCTTTCTTAATTTTTTGAAATCAAAGATCATGATAGAAGAGTTATACTAATTACGGGTATGATCTTTGTGCCAGGTATGATCAACACATTGGGGTTACTACCTTCCTACGATTTGGGGACAATAAAAACTGCAACAAATAATTTCTCTGATGGAAACAAACTGGGAGAAGGTGGATTTGGTGTTGTTTACATGGTAAGAAGAATTCCAATATCCCCAAAAGGGTTAATCTTTTAAACCAAAAATGAAATAAACAGTTTGTTGTTGTCAGGGTCAATTGGAAGATGGACAAAAGATTGCCGTCAAGAAATTGTCAAGAAACTCTTCACAAGGCCCAAATGAGTTCCAAAATGAACTATCACTAATAGCCAAGTTACAACATAGAAACCTTGTTCGTCTTTTGGGTTGCTGTATCGAAGACTCGGAGAGAATTATCATTCTTGAATATATGGAAAACAAAAGCTTAGACTCCTTCATTTATGGTAAATATGTTTTTCATAATGAGTTAATTGCATCACATCTCTTGGTTTATATAGCTAATGGTATGAAAATGACTCCAGATAAAACAAAAACTTCCTTACTAAATTGGCATAAACGTCTTGAGATTATAATTGGGATTGCTCGAGGTCTTTTGTACCTTCATCAAGACTCTATCTTGAGAGTCATTCATCGTGATCTTAAGCCGAGTAATATCCTTCTTGATAAGGACATGATTCCAAAGATTTCAGATTTTGGAATTGCAAAGATATTTGAAGGAGATAGAACTCTTGAGGATGGAACCAATAGACCTATTGGAACATTGTAAGTTAATTCTTCAAGCTACATTTAGTCTCTTTCAAATCATAAATTATTTTCGTATAGAATATAATTAACGATCAAGTTTTTAAATGCAGTGGATATATGGCTCCTGAGTACTTATTATATGGACAATTCTCATTTAAATCAGACATATTTAGTTTTGGTGTGATAGTACTAGAAATCTTGAGCGGCAAGAGGAATCGAACATTCGGTCAAACAAATTTCAATTTAAACCTTTTACAGCACGTAAGTTTAACTTAAAAACTTGCATACTTTTATCTTTCTAAATGGTATAGAATTCAAAATTTTATTTTTATATGATCACAGGCTTATAAGCTTTGGAAGGAAGGTAGATCCTTAGAGATTCTCGATGATGCGGTCGGTTGCTCATATCCAACAATCGAAATCTTACGTTGCATTCGAATGGCTCTTTTGTGCGTACAAGATAATTACGAAGACAGACCAACAATGACAGAGGTGGTGATGATGCTAGCAAGTGATGAGCAACTTCTAACTCCACTCAAGCAACCTACAATGACATCAACTTATAGTGAAGGAGATTCCTCTACCAAAGAAATGAGTACCACAATAACAGGTCGATGAATTGATGAAATGTGTGTCCTTCACTTGTTTGAATATTATTTTGCTATAAGCTAATACTTTAATATTTTATGTACAAATTATAATTAAATCACGTTAATCTTTTTAATATAATACTATTGGTTTGAACTTGAATATCCTCTATATAATACTATTGGATGTAAGAGTATCTCTTATCTAGAAAGAACGACAAAATTAAGTTCTTATAATTTCCAAGAGTGCTATTATATATACTGATTTTAACTATTAAATTTTGGTGAAAACCATTCAAATTTAGTCCTTGCCGCAACCAAGCAAGCAAGCAACTATTGGTACAAGAAATATCTTTTATAATCGGATGTTCGACAAATTGCTGGCTAGCATATCCACACCTCGGAATTAATTCCAAGCCACAATTCTTTTAGTTTCTCAAACCTTCCTGCTCTATCAAAATTTTAAAATTTAAGATGTTAAATTGAAATTGAGGCTTTTGTTATAAGTCGTAGCCACTCTAAAAGGCAAAACAACAGTAGATTGCAGGTAGAAGCAGCGCAAATCATTAAGCTTAAGCTTCCTTAGATAAGATGCAGCTCGCTCTTTTTTTTCACTTCTTCGAAATAGTAGCAGTAACAACACTTTCTTTCTTGTTCAATCCTCATTTTCTGCTATGTTTAAGTGATCCGGTCGGGGGTTAAGCCGACCTGGTCGGAGGTAACCTGGATCGATAAAGAACCCGGTCTGAAGGAGACTCGGTGGGCAAAGACAGTCGGGCGCACTAGATGTCAACCTAGCCTGATGGATCAAAGTTCGAGGTTACGCGGATTTGGTTCGGTCGGCGGTAGCCGGTCGGATGTCCCCGGTCGGCAGATCCGACCGGGAGGGTTCGGTCGGACGGACGGAAAAGCACGTGCCTGAATCCCTTGAATAAGTGGATATCGAATGTATAGTTGAGCTCGAGGTGGACGGTCCCGGTCGGGCACTCCCAACCGGATGACTTAATCACCATGTCAAATAAAATCACTAACTCCCACTTTAAATGTCACGATTGTATCCAACTGTCCGGGCGGACATACCCGACCGGCCAGTCGGACAGGTCCTGTCGGCCGGTCAAATTGGCTGGTAACAGAATAATTGAACCCGCTCAGGCCACTTGCTCATCCAAGAGCTGAGTGACGGTCGAGTGACTGAGTCTCGCCGAGTGATACTCCCGATCGATCGGCCAATTCGTATGGAATAGTCACCGTGCCTAATGGGATCAACCAAGGTGACCCCACTCTCAGTAATTTAATCATAATCAGGCTTTTATGATCTCCATATCTTCTCATTATAAGGAAAAAATATCTTCATAATCATATCCTGGCAAAGCATCAGACATTAATTGGGATAAAAGTGACAGCCTGGACAACCTTCAGGCGGTTGTGCCAGCCCCTCGGGAGACTAAGGCTGCCAGAGGATCATTATGTCAGAAGGCCAGTTTTTAATGAGACAAGACAACCTCGACAAGACAGGAGACCTCCTCCTCCCCTATATAAGGCCTCTTGGATGCTTCAGAAAAGAGGTTCTGCGGCTGAAATATTTCCCCTCATCTTCTGCTTCTTTTGCTCCTCTTTTGGGTCCGACTCCAACTCAACTCTGTCCTGCTAACCTTTGATCCCGACTCCGCCGTTGCAACTCGTTCGTCTACCGGGTCATCTCTGTCCGATCAAATCATCTGAGCAAGAGCCCTCTTCGCTTGTCGACAGGATCATTAAGAAAGAAATCTTAATCCAGAAATAAATTATAACTAGTAATTATTCTTAACAGCTAGTTGAATGGCCAGACCTTGATATTGACATGAGGCTTGTTCCAGCAAGGCTCCTTCGGTCCAGTCAATTGTTGAGCGAGCTGATACATATGTGTTAGGACCAAAAGAAATTTAGATATCTCCATAATGACATGATATTGTCCACTTTGGGCCTAAGCCCTCATGGTTTTACTCTTGGGCTCTCCCCAAAAAGCCTCTTGCCACCCATGTGTTTCTCAATGTGGGACTAAGTTTGCACCTTGCAACCTCTAACAAACCCCCCCTCAAACAAAGGACCACATGCCCCCACCGAAAACCCTTTCCGTTCTTGATGTCTGATCAACCAGGACTTTCTGTCCCTGGTCAACCTGACCTACTAGGACTTCACCACCTAGCCGCAATTAGAATTCGTCCTCTTGATCAAGACACGGGAGCTTTAAGGAACGCACATGGTTAGATCTGGATGAACAACCTGGCTCTGATATCATTTGTTACGGCTAAAAGGAATTTAGATATCTCCACAATGGCATGATATTGTCCATTTTGGACCTAAACCCTCATGGTTTTGCTCTTGGGCTCTCCCCAAAAGGCCTCTTGCTAATGGAGATATGAAATTCCTTATAAATCAATGATTTTCCATGTGTTTCTCAATGTGGGACTAAGTTTACACCTTACAACCTCTAACAATAGGAATTAATCTAAGGGAAATCTAATTTTTTTTGACGAAGAAACAATTGTCTGTGGACGGGAATATCTACAAAACTCAGTTGTATGATTGTGTATACATTCACTGGGAACATCCACAAAACACACACTTTTAGTGATAAAACTAGTGTGAAGGCTCCCATTAAGTAGGATTGAAAGTGTCTCTATTAATGAACGAGTTTGAATAAGACAAGGTTTTGATAGAGAAATCATATTCGTCTTCTAGGATCATGCATTGAAGGAGATGAGCATCTTCTCATTCTTGAATACATTGAAAATAAGTGGCCTGATGCCTCCATTTATAGTTTGATGACGTTCACAAATGGTTATACCTAATCCCAATATATTCGTCTAATCAAGCAAAAACTAAAACTTCATTGCTAAAATTGGCAAAAGCATCTCAATATTATAATTGGAATTACTAGTGTTAACGTATGGAAATTGAGATAAAAGTTCAAAATGGATAACGTATGGAGGAGGCTAAATGTAAAAAGTTCAAAATTTAAGATAAAAGTTTAATTACTTAAATATGGGGGGCCTTTTTGAAAAAATGTCATCCTTGTCGCACGATCACCAAGCGTGGCAGTTTTTTTTTTTTTTGCGTGAGCAACCAGGCGGCAGCGAGGCAGCAACGACGGCTTTTTCCTCTCCGGCAAAACCCCACCTCAAGGCGAAACCCCACCTCTAGGAGCCGTCAGCGATCCCTCTCTACTCCTCCTTTCTCCGCGAGACAGCGTCGACGCCGTCTCTCCTCCTCACCGTTGGCAACAAATTGGAGTAGCTACCGCCGGTGCAAGCCCTAAGTGCGAATATGTTTTAGGATCGTTTATTTGGATTGCAAGTTATGGTTTGGTCTTGGAATTTCACCGGGGCTCGATGCATGAAGTATTGTGATGGTGATTTTGTAAGGGCTCGTTTTTGTTTCTGCTGTAATGTTGCCGTCGGCAACCATGAATAAAAAAAATGTGAAGGTTGATCTGTTGCCGTCGGCGACATCATAAAAACAAAAAAAAATGAGTGTTGCCGAAGGCAACAGAGGAAAAGAATAATAACAATATAATAAATAAATAAGTTTATATATATATATATATATATATATATATAATATATATATATATATATACGAATTTGATCTCTTACGAACCGCGTGTGCGACAACGGCTGATCGGTCACGAACGCCGACGGATTCACCTCTACCCCTAGGTTCACCGCGCCGACGGGTTCATCGCTACCCCCTAGGGTTCACCGCACCGACGGGTTATAGTTTTGTTCGGGGGCGGCGGCCGAAGACCGCCGATGGTGTCCAATCGACACGGGAGCGCAGCGCCGTGCGTGACCGATCAGGGAAGTCCCTGATCGGTCACGCAGTGCGGTCCGCAAGAGATCAAAACTATATATATATATATATATATATATATATATATATATATATATATATATATATATATATATATACAAAAATAGGGCTATTCTGCGACAAATTTTTGAGATGAAAAATTTTCGTCGCAGATTAGCGATAAATTTTGCGACAAAAAAAATATTCGTTGCTAATTTGCAAAAAATTTTCGTCGCCAAATTTGTTGCGCTTTTGTGACAAAAATAATTATTCGACGCAAAATTTGCAACAAATTTTTTTTCGTTGCCAAATCGTTGCAAAATTTGCGACGAATTTGATATTTGTCGCAAATTTTGCAACGAAAAAAATTTTGTTGCAAATTTTGCAACGAAAATGAATATTCGTCGCAAAATTAGCAACAATATTTTTTTCGTTGCAAAATTTGCGATGAATTTAAAATTTGTCGCAAACTTACAACAAATATTTAATTTATCCTAAAAATATAATTCGTCGCAAAATTTGAACAGTATTTGTTTTGATTTTTTAAATATTTAATTCTGCGACGAATTTGGAAATTCGTCGCAGAATCTGGGACGAATTTCAAAATTCGTCGCAGAATCTGGGACGAATTTCAAAATTCGTCGCAGAATCTGGGACGAATTTCCAAATTCGTCGCAGAATCTGGGACGAATTTCCAAATTCGTCGCAGAATTAAATTTTTAAAAAGAAACCTCAATATACCTTTAAAAAATCATAAATAAACGTACGGAGCTCCAAATTTCATGAAATAAATTTCTACATGCTCGTAGCGATTTCATCATGAAATAAATGACGTCAAACTTAAATTTTACCAGATAAATTTATAGGAAAAAAATTTTAAGACACAAAAATATATTTTCCAAGTAAATAATATTTAGAAAATTACAAATAAAAATATATTATGTAAAATTTAAGTTTGAGGTCATTTATATCACGAGGATATCGATACGAGCACGTAGAAACTTGTTTCGTTAAATTCCGAGTTCTGTAGGTCCATATATGAAATTTATTAATATTCTTTTGGTTTATTTAAAAATAATGATTTGCGACGAATTTCGAAATTCGTTGCAAAATTTGCAACGAATTTGTAAATTTGTCGCAAAATTTGCAACGAATTTGGAAATTCGTCGCAGATTTGGGACGAATTTAGAAATTCATCGCAAACTTGGAAAATCCAAAATACATTCGAAATGTCGCAGATTGAGCTACAGAACTCGGAATGACATGAAACAAGTTTCTACGAGTTCGTATCGACGTCCTCGTGATATAAATGATCTTAAACACAAATTTTAATAAAATTTCTAGGGATCCATGAAGGATTAATATGAAATTGCTTATAATAGTTTCAAACTTAGAAAATTTTAACTAAGTTATTCGCTGATATAAGTAATTAACTATGAAAAAAATATATTGACGGAAATTCATATTTGTGGTCGTTTAGCTCATCAGGGGATGAATACGAACATATAGAAACTTGTTTCATTAAATTCCGAGTTCTCTAGGTCCATCTACGACAATTAAAAGTTATTTGTTTTGATTTTTTAAAAATTTAATTCTGCGACGAATTTCAAAATTCGTCCCTAATCTGCGACGAATTTGGAAATTCGTCCCAGATTCTGGGACGAATTTCCAAATTCGTCGCAGAATTAAATTTTTAAAAAGAAACCTCAATATACCTTCAAAAAATCATAAATAAACATACGGAGCTCCGAATTTCATGACATAAATTTCTACATGCTCGTAGCGATTTCATCATGAAATAAACGACGTCAAACTTAAATTTTACCGGATAAATTTATAGAAAAAAAATTTTAAGACACAAAAATATATTTTCCAAGTAAATAATATTTAGAAAATTATAAATAAAAATATATTATGTAAAATTTAAGTTTGAGATCATTTATATCACGAAGATATCGATACGAGTACGTAGAAACTCGTTTCGTTAAATTCCGAGTTCTGTAGGTCCATATATGAAATTTATTAATATTCTTTTGGTTTATTTAAAAATAATGATTTGCGACGAATTTCGAAATTCGTTGCAAAATTTGCAACGAATTTGTAAATTTGTCGCAAAATTTGCAACGAATTTGGAAATTCGTCGCAGATTTGGGACGAATTTAGAAATTCGTCGCAAACTTGAAAAATCCAAAATACATTCGAAATGTCGCAGATTGAGCTACAGAACTCGGAATGACATGAAACAAGTTTCTACTAGTTCGTATCGACGCCCTCGTGATATAAATGAT
Source organism: Boesenbergia rotunda (assembly GCA_024364735.1). Classification (NCBI taxonomy): domain Eukaryota; kingdom Viridiplantae; phylum Streptophyta; class Magnoliopsida; order Zingiberales; family Zingiberaceae; genus Boesenbergia; species Boesenbergia rotunda. The sequence goes on from JAGFNQ010003475.1 coordinate 65,201, forward strand.
CTTAAACACAAATTTCAATAAAAATTCTAGGGATCAATGTAGGATTAATATAAAATTGCATGTAACAATTTCAGACTTAATTAGACATTTTAACTAAGTGAATGCTGATATAAATAATGAACTATGAAAAATATATATATTAATGGAAATAAATATTTGTGGCCGTTTAGCTCATCAGGGGATCAATACAAACACATAGAAACTTGTTTCATTAAATTCCGAGTTCTCTAGGTCCATCTACGACAATTAAAAGGTATTTGTTTTGATTTTTTAAAAATTTAATTCTGCAACGAATTTCAAAATTCGTCCCTAATCTGCGATGAATTTGGAAATTCGTCGCAGAATCTGGGACGAATTTCAAAATTCGTCGGAGAATCTGGGACGAATTTCCAAATTTGTCGCAGAATTAAATTTTTAAAAAGAAACCTCAATATACCTTCAAAAAATCATAAATAAACGTACGGAGCTCCGAATTTCATGAAATAAATTTCTACATGCTCGTAGCGATTTCATCATGAAATAAACGACGTCAAACTTAAATTTTACTGGATAAATTTATAGAAAAAAAAATTAAGGCACAAAAATATATTTTCCAAGTAAATAATATTTAGAAAATTACAAATAAAAATATATTATGTAAAATTTAAGTTTGAGGTCATTTATATCATGACGATATCGATACGAGCACGTAGAAACTCGTTTCGTTAAATTCCGAGTTCTGTAGGTCCATATATGAAATTTATTAATATTCTTTTGGTTTATTTAAAAATAATGATTTGCGACGAATTTCGAAATTCGTTGCAAAATTTGCAACAAATTTGTAAATTTGTCGCAAAATTTGCAACGAATTTGGAAATTCGTCGCAGATTTGGGACGAATTTAGAAATTCATCGCAAACTTGGAAAATCCAAAATACATTCGAAATGTCGCAGATTGAGCTACAGAACTCGGAATGACATGAAACAAGTTTCTACGAGTTCGTATCGACGTCCTCGTGATATAAATGATCTTAAACACAAATTTTAATAAAATTTCTAGGGATCCATGAAGGATTAATATGAAATTGCTTATAATAGTTTCAAACTTAGAAAATTTTAACTAAGTTATTCGCTGATATAAGTAATTAACTATGAAAAAAAATATATTGACGGAAATTCATATTTGTGGTCGTTTAGCTCATTAGGGGATGAATACGAACATATAGAAACTTGTTTCATTAAATTCCGAGTTCTCTAGGTCCATCTACGACAATTAAACGATATTTATTGTGATTTTTTAAAATTTAATTCTGCGACGAATTTCAAAATTCGTCCCTAATCTGCGACGAATTTGGAAATTCGTTGCAGAATTTGGGACGAATTTTGATATTCGTCGCAAAAGTTTAAATTTAAAAAAAAACTAAATTCATTCAAAAAATCATAAATAAACGTGCGGAGCTCCGAATTTCATGAAACATGTTTCTACGTGCTCGTAGCGATTTCATCATGAAATAAATGACGTCAAACTTAAATTTTACTGGATAAATTTGCAGGAAAAAATTTTAAAGCCGCAAAAATATATTTTCCAAGTAAATAATATTTAGAAAATTAAAAATAAAAATATATTAAGTAAAATTTAAGTTTATGGTCATTTATATCAGAGGATATCGATACGAGCACGTAGAAACTCGTTTCGTTAAATTCCGTGTTTTGTAGCTCCATATATGAAATTTATTAATAGTCTTTTGGTTAATTTAAAAATAATTATTTGCGACGAATTTAGAAATTTGTCGCAAAATTTGCAACGAATTTGTAAATTCGTCGCAAAATTTGCAACGAATTTTGAAATTCGTCGCAGAATTTGGGACGAATTTTGAAATTCGTCGCAAAATTTTAATTAAAGTTATTCGAAATTATATTTTTAGAGTAAATAATATTTAAAATATTATAAATAAAAATATATTATGCAGATTATTTTGGGTTAAAAATTCTTAATTATTTATAACACCATATTGTTTTTTTTTTGAAGGTATTTATGTTTTTAAAAAAAAATAATTTTGGGTCGAAATATGCGACAAATTAATTTTTGTCGCAAAATTCTAATTATATATACCTTCAGATCTGCTTTTTGCCCTATCTTGTTTTGGGTTTTGGCGGCTGTGTGATTTTTCTGGCGCGCGCTCCATCCCTCTTCGACGACGCTCTGGTAAGCGTCTGCTCTTTCTCTCTTCTTTCTCCGTGATTTTTCTGGCTGCGATTTTTCTCCCTCTTTTCTCTCTTCGGCCGCGCTCGGTAGCACGTGACGTCCGCCCGTGCTACCGGACTCGCACGGCCGCGCTCGAGTGCTACCGGCCGCGCTCGCCCGCTACTATACCAGCGTCTCACGGCGCCGCTCGCCTCGCGCGCTACCAGCCGTGCTCTCCTCGCGCGCTACCGGCCTGACGCGGCGGCGGTCGCCTCGCTCGCTACCGGTCGCGTGCGGGTGCATTTGCGCGATACCTGGCGCACGCAGGGGACGTCGCGCGATACCAGCTGCGCACGGACTGGGTCGCTCGCTCTCTTCCGGCCGCGCTCAGCCTCCCTCGAGCGTTCCCGGTCAGGCGTGGCGGCGCTCACGCAATCCCGGCCTGCGCGGGCTTGCTCTCGATTTCTTAGGCGGGCGCGACCATTTTGCACGGGACTGGCCGCGCCAGGGCGGGCCCGTTCAGCTGGGCCTGGCTTGGCCGGGCTGGGTTGGTCCGAGAGGGACTGGTCCGGGCCTGGCTGGTCCGGGCCTGGCTAGTCCAGGCCGAACATATCAAGTTTGGCTCGGCTTGTGCCACGTTGCTCAAGTCGAGTTTTATAATTAAAGATGTGATATATATATATATATATATATATATATATATATATATATATATATATATATATATATTTGACTGTGTAATATTTTTTGTGTAGGTCTTAAGTGGATGTGTTTGGATTGACTACCATCGTCTTTGTTGGTGACCTTTGTTTGGTACGTCTGTATCCTTCTTTTATTGTTTATTATTTTGATTAATGTTTACTATAGTATTCCATGTCTTAGTGTGAGTGCTATATAAGATTAGGTTTTGTTAGTTTATATTGGTTTGTAAAAATTTGTGTTTGCTTGTATTATAACATACAATTAGGATATTATTTGAATGATCATGTGTTTTTCTTTGTTTGTATGTGATTAACTAATTGATCGATTTAGGATATTATTAATTAATTCTTCATTTTAATATAAAAGTAATTATTTAATTTAAGTAAATCTCAAATTATTTTTTAATTTGAAATTTTAAAAATTATTTATTCCAAATTAATAAAATCATAAAATAATTAATTTAACCTAATATGAAATAATTAGTAATTAATTATTTATTTTAAATAATTTATATAGTTGTGATATCAAACTTAATTAATTAATTTTACATTTTAAAAATTATTTATTCCATATTAATAAAATCATAAAATAATTAATTTAACCTATTATGAAATTATTAGTAATTAATTATTTATTTTAATTAATTTATACAGTTGTGATATCAAACTTAATTAATTAATTTTAAATTTTAAATTAATTCAAAAATATGATATTAATTAATCGTAAACTCAATAATTTAATTAGCTAACTATTAATTCTTAAATCTTAATTTATACCTTAATTAATAAATTTAATCAACTAATTTCACAAGAATATTGTTATGTCTATCTAATTTTTTTGGAAATTATTATTTATGTTATTATAATTTATAAACAGGCAAAATGCAGAATGAAAGGAGGTGGATGTATAAAAAAAATTTACCCGATCGTCGGGGTTTATCTGATGAGTTTATTACTGGATTGAGACAATTTTTGAGTTTTGCATCTAGTCAATTTCAGTATATGGATGGCAATAAAATAAGATGTCCATGCAAAAAGTGTCACAATGGTAAATTTTTACTCTGTGATAAAGTTGAAGAACATCTTTGTAGATTTGGATTTACCCCGAATTACTATAATTGGACATCTCACGGTGAACCGTTCATATCTGATGAAGATTATCAACAAAATATACAAGTCTCAGTTGGTGGTGATCAGAGTTATTATGATCAATTAAATTCATATCAAAGAATGATATTTGATGCAGTCGGTCAGAATTTCAATCCTGACATGTGTGGTGCAAGTTCTAGTTATCCACCAATAGTTGAACAAATGTTTAATACTTATACATCACCATTGGAGGGAGTAGAAGTACCACCTGTTAATGACACATATCTTCAATTTCAAGAAGTGTTCAGTAGGGATGACAATTTCACCCGAATCCGACGGATAATCCGACATCCGACCCGAATGGAGGAGGATATGGAGGGACTATCAATACCCGATATCCGACCCGAATACCCGATTAAATAAAAAATACATATATATATTAAAGATTCCCCCCCCCCCAAAACCTACTAATAATTTGTATTAATGTTAGAAATAGATTATATATACGTTTAATCTATTTTTAAAATTATAGATATATATATTTTTAACTTTAATGTTAATTATAATGTACTTTTGTTCAATGATAAAGTAGGATAGAAAGAAAAAAAATTATTAGTATATAAGATATCCGATCCTTTAATGGGTATGGGTATACCCGATGGATATCCGATACCCGATGGGTATGGGTACGGAGGATATAGAATCCGACCCGAACCCGACCCATTGCCATCCCTAATGTTCAGTGCTGCTGATGAACCATTATGGTCTGGTTGTGACAGTCACACTAAATTATCTCTTACCGCAAGACTGTTAAATGTCAAAGCAGAGCATAATGTGTCACAAGATTGTTTTAATGATTTTGTTCAAGTTATTGGAGAGGCATTGCCACGTGATCACATACTGCCTAATGATTTTTATAGTATGAAAAACTCGTGAAAGAATTGGGTCTTCCGGTGCAAAGAATTGATGTTTGCAGAGATGGTTGTATGTTATATTGGGGAGTTGATGAAAATGCAGAGGTTTGTAAATTCTGTAATCAATCTCGGTACAAGAGCAGTAGAACTAATCAACAACGATGTAAATCATATAGTCAAATGTTTTATTTGCCCTTAACTCCTAGATTACAAAGACTTTATGCTTCAAAAGCAACTGCTGAACACATGACATGGCATGCAAATCATCAAACAGAAGAGGGGCTAATGTGTCATCCATCAGATGCAGAGGCATGGAAGAATTTTGATAGAACATATCCAGAATTTGCAAAGGAGATTAGAAACATTAGATTAGGTCTATGTGCAGATGGGTTTGCTCCGTTTGGCAAATCAGGAAGAAACTATTCATGTTGGCCAGTTATCTTAACTCCGTATAATCTTCCACCTGGGATGTGCATGAAAACACCTTATATGTTTTTAACTTTAGTTGTACCTGGCCCGCAAAATCCGAAGAAGTTAATAGATATTTATATGCAACCACTGATTGCAGAACTTAAACAATTATGGGATGAAGGTGTTTCTACATACGATGTTCATACTAATCAGACGTTTGTAATGAAGGTTGCTGTTCTTTGGACAATAAATGACTTTCCTGCTTATGGTATGTTATCCGGTTGGAGTACCGCTGGGATCTTAGGATGCCCAATATGTATGGAGAGATCAAAGTCTATCAGATTGAAACATAGAAAGAAGCCGAGTTATTTTGACTGTCATAGACAATTTTTACCAACAAATCATAATTTCAGAAAAAAATAAAAATGAATTCACCAAGAACAGAATTGAAAGAACACCTCCACCATTGAGATTAACTGGTGAACAGATATGGTGGCGAGTGGCTGACTTTTCATCTGTTATTGAAAAGCCGTATGATACAACATATGAATATGGAAGAACACATAAATGGACTAAACGAAGTATATTTTGGAATTTACCATATTGGTATAGTCATTTGATTCATTATAATCTCGATGTAATGCATATTGAGAAGAATGTTTGTGATAATCTGATAAATACAGTAATGGATATCAATGGAAAAACCAAAGACAATTTGAATGCAAGAAAAGACTTGCGACTCCTTTGCAAAAGACCCACTCTCGATGTCGATGAAAATAGTAGAGGACCAAAGCCAAAGGCAATTTATACATTAAATAAGGATCAAAGACGTGTTATTTGTGAATGGTTTAAATCATTGAAATTTCCAGATGGCTATGTCTCTAATCTCGGAAGATGTGTTGATTTGAAGGAATACAAATTGATTGGTTTGAAAAGTCATGATTGCCATATAATCATGCAAAGACTTATTCCTATTGCTTTTAAGGAATTCTTACCGAATTTTGTTTGGGGTGCCATTAGCGAGTTAAGCATTTTCTTACATGATATATGTTCAACAGTTTTAAGACATTCACACATGGAGGCGTTAGAGAGACACATTCCAATTATTTTGTGTAATTGGAAAGGATTTTCCACCTTCATTTTTTGATTCCATGGAACATCTTTTGGTTCATTTGCCATACGAGGCCAAAGTTGGAGGACCTATACATTTTCCCTGGATGTATCCATTTGAAAGGTAAAATATTCTAAGACAATATCTTAATGCATAGTAATTATTTCATTTTATTATATATTAATATCTAATATAAGTTATTTTATTACAATTAGATTTCTATATCATTTGAAGAAAAAAATTAAAAATAAGGCACGAGTTGAAGCTTCTATTGTTAATGCATATATTGTGGAAGAAATTACAACTTTTGCATCTTATTATTTTGAACCCCACGTTCAAAGCAAGAGACGGAGACCAGGAAGAAATGATGAGGGTCCTATTGATCCTAATTTTAACTCATTCTCAATTTTTAATTATCTTGGTCGACCAAGTGGACAATGTAAAGAGAGATACTTAACTGGTCAAGAATGGCGGGCAGCGCATACATATATTTTACTTAATTGTCCTGAAGTATCGCCATATTACCAGTAAGTATATATTCTCTCAATTTCCAATTTTTGTGTTAAATTGATTGCATAATTATTTTTTTTTGATGGTAGGATTTTTCAAAACTTATATTCTGAATTATCGACACACGAGTTTGATCGTTTATGTGAAGAAGAATTTGCACCATGGTTCAAATCATATGTAAGTATAAAATCCAAATTTGGTTTTATATAAACTTATTTTTAACAATTGATATCTTTGTCATTAGGTTCATGATAATCGAACTCACATTCAACATGAAATGTTGTTCCATCTATCATGGGTTCCAAAAGCATTGGTACGCACTTGGCCAGCTTATTTTATAAATGGATATAATTTTCATACTCAAGAATATGGCACGGGCAAGAGTACAATGAATAGTGGAGTTTGTGTAAAATCATCAAATGATGAAGATCCAAGCAATGATTTTTATGGTTTGCTGGATGAAATTATAGAGGTAGAATATCCTGGCCCAGCTATGCGAGTTATTCTATTCATGTGTCATTGGTTTGACCCTATCAAAGGGATGAATGTGCATCCACAGTATAATTTGGTTGAAATAAATCATAAGAGATTGTATAAGAGATATGAACCATTTATATTGGCACAACAAGCAATTCAAGTATTTTATGCTTCATATCCTAGTTTGAAACGTGACAAATTGGATTGGTGAGCTGTTTGTAAAACGAAAGCATGGAAAAAAATTGAGGAACGTTGGGAAGACATTGCATATCAACAAGAGCAAGTTGTAAATACATTTCAGACAGAGGAATATAATATTCCAACATTACGAGATCCCAGTGGAATAGTGATAAATGTGGATGCAAGTGAAATTGATGATGATGATGATGATGATGACGACGATGATGATGAAGAAGATGATGATGATGAGGAGGAGGAGGACGAGGTGGAGGATGAGGATGACAATGACAATGAGGACGTTGATTTTTGATGATGGGTAAGTTTATTATCTTAATATAAAAAATTAATGTATAGTTGATATCTCATTTGTAATCTTATATATATTATTTGTTAATGCTTTATATTTCTTGCTATTTATAGGTCATCACAGGTGATATCTTGTTGTCACAGGATTTGCACATTTTCTTTATCTCTACGAATATGGTAAGGTTTTCTTTTCTACAACTTATTTTATTTTCTATGTACCATTATATTTTTTTTAGTCTTACATCTTATAGTTCAATTCCAATGACAGAGATATCATTTTCTAGGCTTGTAGTAAGTTCTTAGTTTTTAGATTTATTTGACATATATACTTGTTTGTATAGTTGGGTTTTATCTTGCCTGCATTAATATGGAAGTCTGAGTTTCCTTTATGGTCTTTATCATTGAGATCCTCAATAATAGTAGTGCAGAAGAGCATGGAGATATTATGCTATCTATATTACTGTCTGCACTATTTCTTTTCATTGTATTGTATTAGAGCATCATACACTAAGATTGTTGTTCCATTTCATGAATATCTTACTTTTTCTCTTCAATGTTATCAGGTACTATACAGATCATTTTGAAGGATAGCGACAGGTCATCTGCTCTCATTTCTCCATGTCACCTAGAAGCTTGTTGAGGTTTTTGTAATAGGAAATTTAACTCATTACCTTGTAATTATGACAGTCATTATCTTTTGAGTTGATATTGACTTCTTCTATGTAAACTATTACATTTATTGTTTGTGATTTTGTTATCATGTAAAGTATAATATTTATTGTTTTAAATTTCATTTAATCAAACTATGAATTAGTTTTAATCTTTGTCTTTAAATTTTCTTTTTTTTTTAATCTTGCTATTGATGGATAATCAATTAGAGTGTATTGTAGTTGAAAATTATGAGAAAATAAAATAGGTATCGATTTTATTTCTAATGATTTGAGATTTGTTTTATTAAAATTTTATTTATAAATATAATTTTTAATCAACTAGAGCATATTGTAATTGAAAATCTTGAGAAAATAAAATAGGTATCAATTTTGAATCTAATGATTTGAGATTTATTTTAATAAAATTTTATTTATAAATATAATTTTTAAAACATTTTAATCATTTTGCGATGACTTTTGAGACAAAAATATTTTTGTCGCAAAATTATCGATATTACTGTTTATCGAAAATTTGCGACGAATTTTGAATTTGTTGCTAAATTCGTTGCAAATCTGCGACAAATTTATAAAATTCGTCGCAGATTTTGCGACAATTTTATAAAATTTGTCGCAGAATCTGCGACAAATTTATAGAATTCGTCGCAGATTTTGCGACGAATTTAGGATTTGTTGCTAAATTCGTCGCAGATTCTGCGAAAAATTTAGGATTTGTTGCTAAATTCGTCGCAGATTCTGCGACAAATTTATAAAATTTGTCGCAGAATCTAAAAAAATTGTGGCAGATTTTAAAATAAATTAATATTTTCGTTGCAATAATCTGGGACGAGTCAAAAATTCGTCGCAAAATCTGCAACGAATTCCTAAATTTGTCGCAAAATCTGCGACAAATTTAGATATTTGTTGCAGATATTTTGCGATGAATTCTGAAATTCGTCACAAATTTTGCGACAAATTATAAAATTCGTCGCAGAATTTGCAACGAATTTTTAAATTTGTCGCAGATTTTTTGCGACGAATAAAAAATTTATCGCAGTTTTTGCAACAAGTTTTGTTTTCGTCCCAAAAAATCTGTGACAAATTTTATTATTCGTCGCAAATTTTGCGACAAATTTTTTATTCGTTGGAAATAATCTGCAACAAATTTTAAAATTCGTCGCAAATTCTGCGACAAATATTTATAATTTGTTGCAGATTTTTTGCAACGAATTTGAAAATTTGTCGCAGAATCTGCGACGAATTTAAAAATTTGTCGCAAAATCTGCGACGAATTTTCAAATTCGTTGCAAAAATTTAGATAAATTATATTAAAATCCGCGACAAAGATTTGCGACGAATAATGAATTTGTCGCAAAATTTGCGACAAATTCTTTTTTTTTGTCGCAGAATATTGCGACGAGTATTTGGCGACGAATTTTTTTTTGTCGCCAAATTTGTCGCAAAAATTTTTTGCGACGAATTTTTTTAAAAATTCGTCGCAAAATTTGTCGCAAAATCGAGTTTTTTGGTAGTGTATTAAGATTTATTATATATATTATATTGCACGCTTATTGTGGTGCAAAATCGANCGTGTGGCCGGTGGGTAGGATGTCACAACTGTACGCACTCCAACAAATACCATTGATAGATATGGTTGAGTGGACAGGATGTTGGGGAGCCAACTACTCCAAAAACCCCGATAGATAGGGGAGCTATCAACAACTCTGATATCCCTCGGAAACAACGATGAGGGTGTCAACTGTTACCTACAACTCCAACATCCACTACATGAGAGTCGAGTGTGGCGTAATAGGACGGTTGCTCCCACTCTAGCAACTACTACAAAAGTGGTTGAGTGGCAAAGCAACTAGATGATTGACGACGACTTAACCATATGAAGCCCAATAGTAGAGTCAGTATGCAACAGTGCATGTATGGTGCATGATACCAATACGCACAAACAATCGAATAACAACGATGCAACAACAAAAACAACAAATACCAGAAAGCAACGAATATGCAACTAAACTACTAGGTAGAGTGTCTCTAATGCCAACCATCCTAGTAGTATTTAATGAACATTTAAGTACTGGTGTACGATCGGTACTTTACAAAATGGAAAATCAACGAGAGACTTTACGGATACGAAGATTCGATTTAACTCGAAGGTCAAACAAAGAAAGTATCAATAGGCGATATAAAATAAACAACAACAAGGAACAAGGTCAAGCAGACCTAATCAGACATAACAAGCTATTAAGGTTAAAGAACTACAAGACTACAAAGGAGAAGTACCTGCCTTTTATAGAAGTTTGTAAACAAAGAGGGCCTTCCACGATCAACCAACTGAGTCCGAATCAAAGTCCTGTATCAAAGACTAAATTAGTTATCTATACCATTAAATAAGTTAACCAAATAAAATATTAAATATGATTAGGATTCATCCTAATTACAACATATATTTAAATAAATCTCCAACAAAAATAATAATTTCCTTCCTAACCTAATTCATCACAATTACTTTAAGCACCCAACTTAACTCAAGGAATAACGTCCGATCTATGATTTAAACCAAATCCTTTAAGCTAATCCTTAATTCAAATTAAGATTGGCCTTAATTTTCCTCATCTAAAAACAAACAATTTTCATGGATAACTCTAAACAAACTCCAAATCCAACCAGGTACATTAATAAGATCAAGCTACTAAACCAAACCATATAGCTCAGCTCTATCCCTTTTCCCATAGCAATACTCCTAGGCACAAATAGAAACAAAAAATCATACATAACCAATTCCCAACTACTCACGGCATGAAGTTTCCAAATCAAGAAGATCCAACTACAGAACTCAAAACCAAGCACAACTTGCGGCAACACTGCAAACATATCCAAAATCAGATTCCAAACAGAAGACTCCCACAAAAATGATTTGACATCAACACCTAAATTCATCAGCAAAATTACATGTAATTTAAAATTAGGAAATGCTTTACCTGAATCGGCAGGACAAAGGGATCGTCGACAACAGGGGCAGAAATCTGGGCGAGGAAGGAACATCTATAGCTGCCCTAAACCGTGGAGAAAAAGGCTTGCGTAGAGAAGGAGTGGTCGTCGACCTGCTCACGGAGAAGGGATGTAGTGTAGGGCGAAATCGAGAGGCGTGCAGTGTGATCAGGTTGGCGCCGGATCAAGTGAAGGAGAAGAGGAAGAAGAATGAGAGGAAGAAGAAAAGAGGTAGAGGCGCGGCGACGGCAGTCGACGTCACTCGCTGTGGCGTCGAGGCAGAGAAGAAAGGAATCAGGGGAAACTGAAACGGGGAGAGGGGATTAAAGGGAGGAATTGTTAGGGTTTTAATGTTTTTAGCTTATTGTAAAAAGGCCCTCCAAGTTCGGATAATTCCAACTAAGCCCTTATGTTTCGAATTTTTCCATTTTGACCCCTTAAAATTCATTATTTAACAAAATCACATACATGACAAATTTTTTAAGTCGACCTGGATATTAAATTAAATAAGAAACACAAAATCAAAACCATTTCACCATAAAAATAAAATCAATTAAATAAAATTACAATGGATGTAATATTTTTTTAAGAATTTTATTTTAAAATGTGTCTTTATTTTATATTTCTTATTTATTTTAATGCTCAGATAGATTTAAAAAATTTGTCAGGTAGACAATTTGTCGACCAAAAGAAAAAATTGCCTAAATTTATTTTTCATGTCAGCAACGTCGCCACTAGCTAAGCAATTAGCTGTGAATTTATAGATAACCAGACTAAAATTGAAAAAAAATACAATTTATGGAATTAAAAATATAATTTTCTCAACAAATTGGCATGCATTCATCTTCACAAACATATACATGAAACATTGTGCAAGTAGAACGCAGTACAAATAATTTCAAAACCGTCCTATCAATGAAATAAAGCCAACAACTTCTTTTAGAACTACATATCTTCTTCATGGCCAACAACTAATAAGGATCAAATCATTTGTGAATAGCGTTTCATCAGTTCTTTGGGTATTTGTTGGTTGATTAATGTAATTTGCAGTTGACTTCTGTTATCTGGAAAGAAGGGTCAATATCTAGTGGTTTGACAAATGCTAGATAGTTGACCAATAATAATACATAGCAACGTAACAATTTTTTTCTAATATATTTAATCAGTGCCAGGCCATGCCATGTGGTCGTTACTAAAAAATAATAATAATTTTCTGTTCTACATGCATCCTTTTTTAAAGCAGCAGTGATCAATTGATGTTCAAGAATAATTTTTTATAACAAGGAGGACCAGAAATATTATAAATTCACATTTGACCTGTTCTTATTTGGTTTTAGCAACGATAACAAACAAATGTATCTCAATACTCATTTTTTAAGAGTTTTTTCTATAACAATATATAATCAACTAAATGTTCAAAAGCCAAGTAATACATTTATAATTTGGAAAATATTTTTCTATAATTAAGGACACTAAAGTTCCACCTCCAAATGACTACATATACAGGACTCGGGGAACAAATGAACGCTCTTTTCCATGTCACAGAACTCTGACTATATTTTAATTAGGTTGCTCAGTTCAGATGTCATTGTTGAGTGTTAAGACTGCCAACTGAGGTACCATGCAAAAGATTAAATTAGGGTTAGGATTGGATTCTCTATATGTCTCAACCATTTCGTTGAAAAAAATCATTACTGTTTTCTTCAGTGTATTCAAGAACACAGACACTGATCTGGTTTTGTGATGTGGACTGATGGCCTTCCCAATTGCATGCAGATAACCTTGTCATCATGGAATCTTATATACATAAAGAAGAATGGTGTGTCTCTGCCTCAACCATAAGTCGACCTTCACATGCAGCCAAAGCTCATCATATTGCATCACTTGGGTTGACTTCAAACGCAAGAGAAGCCCAAATATATGCTTAATACTTGTCTGCAGGCTGTGAAGGAAAGTGACTGACAAAGCTGTATGAGTCAAGTTAACTATTATCGTTCAGTTTTTCTATGTATACAAACATATATAAGATTGAAGCTATCTAGCTAGCTAGGGTTTCATTATGATTAATGCAGTTTTCATTTCCATTCACATCCTTATACTCTGAATCTGATCAATATTATCGAAGTCGAAAACAGTTAACAATTGATGAATATCTATACTTTTCTAGGGATCCTTTGCCGAAAAGATAAATGAATGATCTGGAATTCTTTAACATAATCACCACAGGAAAAAAAGGCAAGCAACAAGAAAGAAATATCTCTTAACTCTTCATTAAATAACTCCCCAGCCATAAAATAAAGATGGAAGTTGCTTGCATAGAGAAAGGTTTTTAAATGTTAGTAGAATGATATGGCAATACAAACAATTTTAAATTTACTTTAATTGATTTCTAATTTTAGTTTATTCAATATACCTACTGAATGTTACTAAATTTTGTTGAACTCAATTTTTGCAAAAGCCTTAAAAAGATCCTCAACCTATTGTTTTGATCTTTCGAACAGTGAAACACTTGTCCTTTCTTGTACTCTATTTCTCTCTAGCGATATCATAGAATGAGACACATGGATTTAGCTTGTGTAGCCTAAAGTAGTATCAGTGTAATTCTATTTCCAACAATGGTTATGCCTTATTTCATTGTCATGATTTTCTACCTTTTATATATACAACTTATATCACTACTCGTCGTCACTGGCTCCTTCAAGTAAGATCATTGACCCCAACTACTCTTGGCTATCTCCTTTTGGAACTTGGTCTCTGTAAGCTTTGGATATTGATGTAGATGATAATTGTGACGATCTTAAACTTTGTGTTAGCAAAAACTTTTTTTAAAAATCATTGTTTCATAAATGGAGAAATTTGGGACAGGTCAAGCTAGCTTTTAAAAACTTCGAGTTGATATTGACCCATTTCACGGACAGTGTAATATAGTTACCACATAAGTCTTTCCATCAAGTTCTATCAAATAGCATTTTAAAGGTAATCATTTGTTAATTGTTTCAAGTATCGATTAGGTGTAAATGATGTACTACCCTTTTAATAAACTATGTTTCTACCTAATCATCTCCATCACCACATAGAATTAGAATCCTATGAGTTTAGATTTCTACGGGATCGACTGATAATTAATATGTGAGTATTACTACCATGAGGCCTGAGGGTCAAAACCTAGTAAAGTCAATGTGTTTGCTCTCCCCACGCGCTAGCCACAACATCTGAGCTAGTAGTCCCCATAATTTACCACCTCTGTGTTAGCGTTGGGACAAGTTGGCGGGGGAGTTGGGGCGAGCGAATCGCCTTTTGCCACCATAGAATCTTATGCGTGTGTGCCCTCGGGGGTATGATGCAGTGGAATGATGACTAGTTGTTATCTCAGACATCCGTGGTTTGATCGCCAGCTACGACATATTTTGCAAGAATTTGTCCTCCAAATGAGGCGCGAACCTTGGGACGCTGAACTTCTGAACCGCTCGTCGTGAGCAATTCCCGATTTACCTTGGTGACTGGTAGGAATCTTAGGGTCGGACCGGTTGCCCGAGATTCGACGTTACCTAACCTTGTTAATCGTTTTTAGAATCCTATGAGTTTATTCCGATCCCATGGGATGGATTGATGGTTAACACGTGTGTTGCCGCCTTGATGCCTATGGGTCAAAACAGGCAAAGCCAATGTGTCAGCCCTCCCCATACGTTAGCTACAACATTCGGGTTAGTAGCCTGTGTGATTTACCTCCACTGTATTGATCCTGAGATGGATTGGTAGGACGCTGGATAAGCGAATCGCCTTTTGACCATCTAGAATCCTATGAGTTTACACTAGAGACTCAATAGAGAACTATATCACAAAATGAAATAATTTGTATATCTTTTGCTAGCTGTTCACCTTCCAATAAACAAGAACATCGCAATTTGCTTTCACAAGCGAGAACCACCCATAAGGTAGGCACTACTTCACTCAACATATGGATATACTACACTGTTTATTCTTATTGTGAAGTAGATAGTAAGCCACTGGGATAACTTTTCACTTAATATGGACTATTTGTTGGAACATGAAACTTCTCAAGATGAGTCGAGATTTCTAAAATTGGCAAGGGGAAGAAATCTCCGGTTATGATGTTTGAATAGAGGTTACAGAAAAAGTGTAGGAAGAAAGAGATTCATCAACGAAGAAGAGCCGCTTTTAAGTTTAAACAAAAATAATTATTTATTTACATCAAAATCCAACTCAACATATTTTTATAAGAATCCTAACCCTTATTTAAATATCCAAGTTCTAATCTTTAAAAAAGATAAAAATTTAAACTAACTTTTAGATTAGCTAATTTCTTCTCGTCTGGACTTCAAATAAAGTGCAACCGTGTCAGGACACTACAAACTAATCATCTTCCTTGCCGGTATCTCGATCGTCCTTCTTCAAGACCCAAAAGAAAGATTGGTAATCTCGTTTTCTTCTCATTACAACTTAAAGGGGAACATAGTTATATCGGAGGACATAAATTATTTATGTTGTTGGATGCTCCTGCATCATGCCTTGGATTGAAAAACAAATCTCATCATCGAGTTTAGAATAATATCATGTGGTAGCTCAGGAGTAAAATTCTCTGGTATTAATTCGACAAAATCTACTAATGACGATTAGGTTTTGTTATTGTTGACCATCCTAGTGAGAGGTATTTTTGCTCCCATCATTCTGATGATAGATTTATTTGCAATTTGCCCATCCAAGGACTCATTAGCTTTCCTAGTTGGTTGGCTGACGCTGTGCGAACCAGTATCAACCAAAGATGCGTTGTCATTTTGGTCGAAATCTTGAAATCAGGAATTTTTATATGATGAAGAAGAAACTGATGACAGGCTCTGTTCCCCATTTTGAAGGTTCAACTTCCAAGATGAAGATGGGAGTGCAGAGGGATTCACCTCTCCATGGCTAAATCCAAATTCTGCATCTTTGTTTTTGAACCAATTACTTCGAAACATGAATCTCCAGTTGGAAGACTAGAGGATGCAGGTAACTGTTTTGTCAATGTGGGCCCATCAGTAGCCTCAGCATTCCATCTGGAGTTCTTCTAGGAGTCGCTGGTCGGAAAGCACTGGCAGCAACATAACTGTTCCACCCCATCTCACGTCTACAATGGAGAGTAGGGGCTTCTGGAGTCCCCTTCGAAGAGTCAACAATAGAGCTACAGGCGCAGACATCGTTTAGCAATTTTGGATTGTGCTTTATTGAGCACTCATACTCATCGCTGTAAATATTTGCATTCAGATCAAAGGTGCATCGATCCTCCATGACATTGGCACATGATTCTGGAGTAGTTGAGCAATGCCCCCGGAGCTATAATGCAGTGGTAGGATGACTAGTCGTTATCTCAGATATCCGCGTTTTGATCCTCAACTACGGCGTATTTTGCAGGAATTTTTCTTCCTAATGGGACACGTGCTCTAGGACGCTGGACTTTTAGACCCCCGACCACGAGCGCTTCTCGATTTAATCTGGTGACCGATGAGAAACTTCAGTGGAGCCGAACCGGTCACCACATATTCGTCTGGAGATTTTTTTTTTTGAGTAGTTGAGCAATCCACCAATGTTGGCATCGAGACAAAGAATTGGATCACCTACTATTTCATCGACAAGTTCACTTACATCATCATCGTAATCAATAGGATCATCAAATATTTTGATATTGTCATCGTCTTCACCGTCATACTTGATGTTGTCGAGATCCGCACCTCAGGGTTGTCTCCGTCGAAATGGGAGGAACAGGGATTGTAGAGGTGATGTGGAGTTGGTGATCTCTTGATGTTGTGAGTGACAAAGTGATTGATCCCAAATCTCTCGATACCAAATTTGCGCTTCGACATCTCTCCTTGATAAGAAATTAAGGATTTTTCAAAAGGGGAATAAAGAAATTTATGATCTTGCTGCTAGATGTTGGGATAAGTGCTCCATGACTTCTCTGTACACACTACAAAAAAAGGGGTATTCTGCGACAAATTTTTGCGACGAAAAATTTTCGTCGCAGATTAGCGATAAATTTTGCGACAAAAAAAATATTCGTTGCTAATTTACAACAAATTTTGCGACGAAAACCCAATTGTCGCCAATTAGCGACAAAAATTTTTCGTTGCCAAATTTGTTGTGTTTTTGCGACAAAAATAATTATTCGACGCAAAATTTGCAACAAATTTTTTTTCGTTGCCAAATCGTTGCAAAATTTGGGACAAATTTGATATTTGTCGCAAATTTTGCAACAATTTTGCAACGAAAAAAATTTGTTACAAATTTTGCAACGAAAATTAATATTCGTCGCAAAATTTGCAACAATATTTTTTTCGTTGCAAAATTTGCGACTAATTTAAAATTTGTCGCAAACTTACAACAAATATTTAATTTATCCTAAAAATATAATACGTCGCAAAATTTGGACAATATTTGTTTAGATTTTTTAAATATTTAATTCTGCGACGGATTTCAAAATTCGTCGCAGAATCTGGGACGAATTTGAAAATTCGTTGCAGAATCTGGGACGAATTCTGAAATTCGTCGCAAAATTAAATTTTTAACAAGAAACCTAAAAACTTTCAAAAAATCATAAATAAACGTACGGAGCTCCGAATTTCATGAAATAAGTTTCTAAATGCACGTAGCGATTTCATCATGAAATAAATGACGTCAAACTTAAATTTTACTGGATAAATTTATAGAAAAAAATTTTAAGACACAAAAATATATTTTCCAAGTAAATAATATTTAGAAAATTACAAATAAAAATATATTATGTAAAATTTAAGTTTAAGGTCATTTATATCACGAGGATATCGATACGAGCACGTAGAAACTCGTTTCGTTAAATTCCGAGTTCTGTAGGTCCATATATGAAATTTATTAATATTCTTTTGGTTTATTTAAAAATAATTATTTGCGACGAATTTCGAAATTCGTTGCAAAATTTGCAACGAATTTGTAAATTTGTCGCAAAATTTGCAACGTATTTGGGAATTCGTCGCAGATTTGGGACGTATTTAGAAATTCGTCGCAAACTTGAAAAATCTGAAATACATTCGAAATGTCGCAGATTGAGCTACAGAACTCGGAACGACATGACACAAGTTTCTACGAGTTCGTATCGACGTCCTCGTGATATAAATGATCTTAAACACAAATTTCAAATAAAATTCTAGGGATCAATGAAGGATTAATATGACATTGCTTATAAAAATTTCAGACTTAGAAACTTTTAACTAAGTTAATGCTGATATAACTAATGAACTATGAAAAAAAAAATATTGACAGAAATTTATATTTGTGGCCGTTTAGCTCATTAGGGGATCAATACGAACATATAGAAACTTGTTTCATTAAATTCTGAGTTCTCTAGGTCCATCTACGACAATTCAACTGTATTTATTTTGATTTTTAAAAATTTAATTCTGCGACGAATTTCAAAATTCGTCCCTAATCTGCGACAAATTTCAAAATTCGTCGCAGAATCTGGGATGAATTTGAAAATTCGTTGCAGAATCTGGGACGAATTCTGAAATTCGTCGCAGAATTAAATTTTTAAAAAGAAACCTAAATACCTTCAAAAAATCATAAATAAACGTACGGAGCTCTGAATTTCATGAAATAAGTTTCTACGTACTCGTAGCGATTTTATCATGAAATAAATGACGTTAAACTTAAATTTTACCAGATAAATTTATAGGAAAAATTTTTAAGACACAAAAATATATTTTCCAAGTAAATAATATTTAGAAAATTACAAATAAAAATATATTATGTAAAATTTAAGTTTGAGGTCATTTATATCACGAGGATATCGATACGAGCACGTAGAAACTCGTTTCGTTAAATTCCGAGTTTTGTAGGTCCATATATGAAATTTATTAATATTCTTTTGGTTTATTTAAAAATAATTATTTGCGACGAATTTCGAAATTCGTTGCAAAATTTGCAACGAATTTGTAAATTTGTCGCAAAATTTGCAACGAATTTGGAAATTCGTCGCAGATTTGGGACGAATTTAGAAATTCGTCGCAAACTTGGAAAATCCAAAATAAATTCGAAATGTCGCAGATTGAGCTACAGAACTCGGAATGACATGAAACAAGTTTCTACGAGTTCGTATCGACGTCCTCGTGATATAAATGATCTTAAACACAAATTTCAAATAAAATTCTAGGGATCAATGAAGGATTAATATGACATTGCTTATAAAAATTTCAGACTTAGAAACTTTTAACTAAGTTAATGCTGATATAAATAATGAACAATGAAAAAAAAATATATTGACAGAAATTTATATTTGTGGCCGTTTAGCTCATTAGGGGATCAATACGAACATATAGAAACTTGTTTCATTAAATTCCGAGTTCTTTAGGTCCATTTACGACAATTAAACGGTATTTGTTTTGATTTTTTTAAAAATTTAATTGTCACGTCCCCAGAGGCACATGCTTCCTCGAAAATCGGGCAGCATCTCCCCTGTACGGCGAACAATATGGGGCAATTTATATATCACATCTCCTCAATATAGCTCAGCCACAAGCGGCTGGCATCACAATAATATATAGAAATCACAACCACGCAGTTTATATTAACTCAAAAGATAACGGGTGGCTCAGCCACCTTAAACAGAAAAGAACTACAATCTAAGAGAACACAAAAGTCTCTGATAGCAACAAAACCCAATAACGAATAAAATGCAACTCCAAGTACTTAAACAAATAACTAAACCAAATACGAAAGACTAACTCAACTCGACACTGGGGACTGACAACTGGATCCTCTCCTGGCTCCAAGAGATACGCCTACCTGCTATTTGAAACAACAAAAAGAAAAGCAGGGGTGGTGAGTCTGGGCGGACTCTGCGGGTATATGAGTAGACAAATAAGCATGGCATAATAAGGATAACGGAGTAGAGAAGTCAACAGTGTACAGTCCATAAGAATTATAGAATTTACCTAATCATGCATAACCAATATAATACGACATGGTATAAAACCGAATAATAAATAAACAGGCGTAAAATAACGCAACAATAATAAATCCAAGGTATAGATGCATGTCAATCATATGCAATAACCATAGCTCATATAAGTGCATCAAACACAAGCAAATGCATAAAAGAAATACGTATGCACATGATGCAATGACATGTGTCACCCCTGACGCCAGTCAAGCCGTCAACACATCCCATCTGTGTGTTCGAGTGGGTAGGGCTGTGACAACTGTACCACTCCAACAACAAATACCACATAAGGCGTGGTTGAGTGGACAGGATGCTGGGGAGCCAACTACTCCAAAAACCCCGATACATAGGGGGAGCCACCAACAGCTCTAATATCCCTCGAAAACAAACAACAGTGAGGGTGAGCCACCAACGGCTCATCCCTCTAAAACAACGGTGAGGGTGTCACTGTCTGGCATAACAGGACAGATGCTCGCACTCTAATAACTACCATGATAACAAGTGGTTGAGTGAATCGAGCAACAATATGACTAACAACGGCTTAACTTAATGTAAGCCTAACAGTCGTTAGTATGCAACGTGCAAGTATGGTACATGCTATACGATGCACAAACAACCGAAGAAACAACGATGCAACAAAATCCAACAAGTATACGATGCATCAATACAACTATTCAGAAATCGAAAACCAACGATTATGCACCTACACTACTAGGTAGGGTATTTCTAATGTCAAATAAACCTATTTGTTTTTAATGGACTTCTAAGTACTCGCGTACAAGCGGTACTTTACAGAACGGAAAACCAACAGAGGACTATACAGAAACGAAGTTGGGAATACTCGAAGATCAATGAAGAATCAAGTCTCAACGGCGATGTTTTAAATAACGACAAAGAACAAGGTCAAGCAATCTATCAGACATAATACAACCATGCTTTTAAGGTAAAGAAAACTACTCGAGTACAAAGGAGAAGTACCCGCCTTTTATTGAAGAATTCCGTAAACATGGACTTTTCACGATCAACCCAACGAGTCCAAAGTCAAGGTCCTGTATCAAAGGATACGATGTTTAGCTTAACTGTCATAATCATTTAATTAAGCTAATGTAAATGATTAATCATAAATTGCCCTAATTTATGGAGGTTAGGTTTAACTTAGATTTAGCCTAAAACATAACCCAAACCAATTCACCATTACTAACTAAATTGACTGTATATTAGTGTTTGCTGAATATTACGACAGTAATGATAACATGTGACACATGAAATTGCTGCTGATGTAGATACATGATTAGTAAGACAATTACGTGGTAGCCTTATGTGAAAATTTTCTAATCCCAAGTTCAATCTAAGAAAGATTATTATATGTTTGACCTAATATGGACAGAACTGTATAGCTAGGAAACAGGTTCACGTTTCATGAAAATTGCTACGACAGTGGAGGTTTCCAAATTTTAATACACAAGAGTGGAACAACTCTTCTAGGCAAGTGATGATAGAAGAAAGAAAGAGATAATATAGAAAGACCTAATTGGCTCTTTTGGCTTACGGTAAACTCAACCAAAAATCCCAAATTAACAGAAACAGAACATATCAACTTCATTAAGCAAAACCCATTCTTTCTTCCAAATTTTTAACCACAAAAATAGAACAATCGTTACCAACCAATGTCATGGAATCCCTCTGTGAATTTCGGCACTGTCTGGGATGAAAAGAGACGATCGGCCGTTTGGAATGACCAGACGCTCGGCGGTTCCGGTTGTGACGTCGGGCAGAGAGAACCGACGTCGGCTAGGGTTCCACGCCAAGGCACGGCGCGACCAAGGAGACTCAGCTTGTTCGCACGTGGAGAAAAGGAAGGAGACAACAAGAAGAAGTAGACGAAGAGGAGGAATGGCTGTGGCGACGTTCGGCTAGGGCGAAACCGCTCGCGTGCGGGGGTCCACGGCGGCGTCGAGGCAGAGGAGATGGGCGTGCGGCGTTGGGTGAGAAAACTGAATCGGTGAGTGGGGTTTAGGGGTTTTATTATTGTTTTGACATTTTGCAAATAAGCCCGATAGATTTGGAAAATTGCAACTAGGCCCCTAACTTTCGAAATTCACCTTTTCAACCCCATAAAATTTGGAATTTAACATTAATTCTGCGACGAATTTCAAAATTTGTCCCTAATCTGCGACGAATTTGGAAATTCATCGCAGAATCTGGGACGAATTTGAAAATTCGTCGCAGAATCTGGGACGAATTCTGAAATTCGTCGCAGAATTAAATTTTTAAAAAGAAACCTAAAAACCTTCAAAAAATCATAAATAAATGTACGGAGCTCCGAATTTCATGAAATAAGTTTCTACATGCTCGTAGCGATTTCATCATGAAATAAATGACGTCAAACTTAAATTTTACAGGATAAATTTATAGAAAAAAAATTTTAAGACACAAAAATATATTTTCCAAGTAAATAATATTTAGAAAATTACAAATAAAAATATATTATGTAAAATTTAAGTTTGAGGTCATTTATATCACGAGGATATCGATACGAGCACGTAAAAACTCGTTTCGTTAAATTCCGAGTTCTGTAGGTCCATATATGAAATTTATTAATATTCTTTTGGTTTATTTAAAAATAATTATTTGCGACGAATTTCGAAATTCGTTGCAAAATTTGCAACGAATTTGTAAATTTGTCGCAAAATTTGCAACGAATTTGGAAATTCGTCGCAGATTTGGGACGAATTTAGAAATTCGTCGCAAACTTAGAAAATCCAAAATACATTCGAAATGTCGCAGATTGAGCTACAGAATTCGGAATGACATGAAACAAGTTTCTACGAGTTCGTATCGACGTCCTCGTGATATAAATGATCTTAAACACAAATTTCAATAAAAATTCTAGGGATCCATGAAGGATTAATATGAAATTGCTTATAACAGTTTCAGACTAAGAAAATTTTAACTAAGTCATTCGCTGATATAAATAATGAACTATGAAAAAAAATATATTGACCGAAATTCATATTTGTGGTTGTTTAGCACATCAGGGGATGAATACGAACATATAGAAATTTGTTTCATTAAATTCTGAGTTCTCTAGGTCCATCTACGACAATTAAACTGTATTTATTTTGATTTTTTAAAAATTTAATTCTGTGACGAATATCAAAATTCGTCCCTAATCTGCGACAAATTTCAAACTTCGTCGCAGAATCTGGGACGAATTTGAAAATTCGTCGCAGAATCTGGGACGAATTCTGAAATTCGTCGCAGAATTAAATTTGTAAAAAGAAACCTAAATACCTTCAAAAAATCATAAATAAACGTACGGAGTTCTGAATTTCATGAAATAAGTTTCTACGTACTCGTAGCGATTTCATCATGAAATAAATGATGTCAAACTTAAATTTTACCGGATAAATTTATAGAAAAAAAATTTTAAGACACAAAAATATATTTTCCAAGTAAATAATATTTAGAAAATTACAAATAAAAATATATTGTATAAAATTTAAGTTTGAGGTCATTTATATCATGAGGATATCGATACGAGCACGTAGAAACTCGTTTCGTTAAATTCCGAGTTCTGTAGGTCCATATATGAAATTTATTAATATTCTTTTGGTTTATTTAAAAATAATTATTTGCGACGAATTTCGAAATTCGTTGCAAAATTTGCAACGAATTTGTAAATTTGTTGCAAAATTTGCAACGAATTTGGAAATTCGTCGCAGATTTGGGACGAATTTAGAAATTCGTCGCAAACTTGGAAAATTCAAAATACATACGAAATGTCGTAGATTGAGCTACAGAACTCGGAATGATATGAAACAAGTTTTTATGAGTTCGTATCGACGTCCTCGTGATATAAATGATCTTAAACACAAATTTCAATAAAAATTCTAGGGATCCATGAAGGATTAATATGAAATTGCTTATAACAGTTTCAGACTTAGAAAATTTTAACTAAGTCATTCGCTGATATAAATAATGAACTATGAAAAAAAATATATTGACCGAAATTCATATTTGTGGTCGTTTAGCTCATCAGGGGATGAATACATACATATAGAAACTTGTTTCATTAAATTCCGAGTTCTCTAGGTCCATCTACGACAATTAAATGATATTTATTGTGATTTTTTAATAATTTAATTTTGCGACGAATTTCAAAATTCGTCCCTAATCTGCGACGAATTTGGAAATTTGTTGCAGAATTTGGGACGAATTTTGATATTCGTCACAAATGTTTAAATTTTTTTAAAAAAACCTAAATACCTTCAAAAAATCATAAATAAACGTGCGGAGCTCCGAATTTCATGAAACAAGTTTATACATGCTCGTAGCTATTTCATCATGAAATAAATGACGTCAAACTTAAATTTTACAGGATAAATTTATAGGAAACAAATTTTAAAGCTGAAAAAATATATTTTCCAAGTAAATAATATTTAGAAAATTAAAAATAAAAATATATTAAGTAAAATTTAAGTTTGAGGTCATTTATATCAGAGGATATCGATACGAGCATGTAGAAACTCGTTTCGTTAAATTCCGTGTTTTGTAGGTCCATATATGAAATTTATTAACAGTCTTTTGGTTTTTTTAAAAAATAATTATTTGCGACGAATTTAGAAATTTGTCGCAAAATTTGCAACGAATTTAGAAATTCGTCGCAGAATTTGGGACGAATTTTGAAATTCGTCGCAAAATTTTAATTAAAGTTATTCGAAATTATATTTTTAGAGTAAATAATATTTAATATATTATAAATAAAAATATATTATGCATTTTATTTTGGGTCGAAAATTCTTAATTATTTATAACACCATATTATTTTTTTTTGAAGGTATTTATGTTTTTTTTTAAAAAAATAATTTAGGGTCGAAATGTGCGACAAATTAATTTTTGTCGCAAAATTCTAATTATATATACCTCCAGATCTGCTTTTTGCCCTATCTCGTTTTGTGTTTTGGCGGCTGTGTGATTTTTCTGGCGCGCGCTCCATCCTTCCGACGATGCTCCGGTAAGCGTCTACTCTTTCTCTCTTCTTTCTTCGTGATTTTTCTGGCTACGATTTTTCTCCCTCTTTTCTCTCTTCGGCTGCGCGTGGCCGCGCTCGAGCTACTGATCGCGCGCGCCCGTGCTCGCGCTACCGACCGTGCGCGAGCTACCAGCATCGCGCGGCCGAGTTTGCGCGCTACAGGACTCGGACGACCGCGCTCGCGTGCTACCGGCCGCACTCGGTAGCACGCGACGTCCGCCCGTGCTAGCGGACTCGCACGGCCGCGCTTGAGTGCTACCGGCCGCGCTCGCGTGCTACCGGCTACGCTCGGTAGCATGCGACGTCCGCCCGTGCTACCAGACTAGCACGGCCGCACTTGAGTGCTACCGACCGCGCTCGGCCGCTATCGTCCGCGCGCGGCCGCGCTCGCCCGCTACCAGCGTCTCACGGCGCCGCTCGCCTCGCACGCTACCAGCCGTGCTCTCCTCGCGCGCTACCGGCCTGACGCGGCGGCGGTCGCCTCGCTCGCTACCGGTCGCGTGCGGATGCATTTGCGCGATACCTGGCGCACGCAGGGGACGTCGCGTGATACCAGCTGCGCACGGACTGGGTCGCTCTCTCTCTTCCGGCCGCGCTCAACCTCCCTCGAGCGTTCCCGGTCAGGCGTGGCCGCGCTCACGCGATCCCGGCCTGCGCGGGCTTGCTCTCGATTTCTTAGGCGGGCGCGACCATTTTGCACGGGACTGGCCGCGCCAGGGCGGGCCCGTTCGGCTAGGCCTGGCTTGGCCGGGCTGGTCCGTGCTGGGTTGGTCCGGGAGGGACTAGTCCGGGCCTGGCTGGTCCAGGCCGAACATATCAAGCTTGGCTCGGCTTGTGCCACGTTGCTCAAGTCGAGTTTTATAATTAAAGATGTGATTTATATATATATCTATATATATATATATATATATTTGACTGTGTAATATTTTTTGTGTAGGTCTTATGTGGATGTGTTTGGATTGACTACCATCGTCTTTGTTGGTGACCTTTGTTTGGTACGTCTGTATCCTTCTTTTATTGTTTATTATTTTGATTAATGTTTACTATAGTATTCCATGTCTTAGTGTGAGTGCTATATAAGATTAGGTTTTGTTAGTGTATAATGGTTTGTAAAAATTTGTGTTTGCTTGTATTATAACATACAATTAGGATATTATTTGAATGATCATGTGTTTTTCTTTGTTTGTATGTGATTAACTAATTGATCGATTTAGGATATTATTAATTAATTCTTCATTTTAAAATAAAAGTAATTATTTAATTTAAGTAAATCTCAAATTATTTTTTAATTTGAAATTTCAAAAATTATTTATTCCAAATTAATAAAATCATAAAATAATTAATTTAACCTAATATGAAATAATTAGTAATTAATTATTTATTTTAAATAATTTATATAGTTGTGATATCAAACTCAATTAATTAATTTTAAATTTTAAAAATTATTTATTCCAAATTAATAAAATCATAAAATAATTAATTTAACCTATTATGAAATTATTAGTAATTAATTATTTATTTTAATTAATTTATATAGTTGTGATATCAAACTTAATTAATTAATTTTAAATTTTAAATTAATTCAAAAATATGATATTAATAAATCGTAAACTCAATAATTTAATTAGCTTTCTATTAATTCTTAAATCTTAATTTATACCTTAATTAATAAATTTAATCAACTAATTTCACAAGAATATTGTTATGCATATCTAATTTTTTTTGGAAATTATTATTTATGTTATTATAATTTATAAACAGGCAAAATGCAGAATGAAAGGAGGTGGATGTATAAAAAAAATTTACCCGATCGTCGGGGTTTATCTGATGAGTTTTTCACTGGATTGAGACAATTTTTGAGTTTTGCATCTAGTCAATTTCAGTATATGGATGGCAATAAGATAAGATGTCCATGCAAAAAGTATCACAATGGTAAATTTTTACTCTGCGATAATGTTGAAGAACATCTTTGTAGATTTGGATTTACCCCGAATTACTATAATTGGACATCTCACGGTGAACCGTTCATATCTGATGAAGATTATCAACAAAATGTACAAGTCTCAGTTGGTGGTGATCAGAGTTATTATGATCAATTAAATTCATATCAAAGAATGGTATTTGATGCAGTCAGTCAGAATTTCAATCCTGACATGTGTGGTGCAAGTTCTAGTTATCCACCAATAGTTGAACAAATGTTTACTACTTATACATCACCATTGGAGGGAGTAGAAGTACCACCTGTTAATGACACATATCTTCAATTTCAAGAAGTGTTCAGTGCTGCTGATGAACCATTATGGTCTGGTTGTGACAGTCACACTATATTATCTCTTACCGCAAGACTGTTAAATGTCAAAGCAGAGCATAATGTGTCACAAGATTGTTTTAATGATTTTGTTCAAGTTATTGGAGAGGCATTGCCACGTGATCACATACTGCCTAATGATTTTTATAGTATGAAAAAACTGGTGAAAGAATTGGGTCTTCCGGTGCAAAGAATTGATGTTTGCAGAGATGGTTGTATGTTATATTGGGGAGTTGATGAAAATGCAGAGGTTTGTAAATTCTGTAATCAATCTCGGTACAAGAGCAGTAGAACTAATCAACAACGATGTAAATTATATAGTCAAATGTTTTATTTGCCCTTAACTCCTAGATTAAAAAGACTTTATGCTTCAAAAGCAACTGCTGAACACATGACATGGCATGCAAATCATCAAACAGAAGAGGGGCTAATGTGTCATCCATCAGATGCAGAAGCATGGAAGAATTTTGATAGAACATATCCGGAATTTGCAAAGGAGATTAGAAACATTAGATTAGGTCTATGTGCAGATGGGTTTGCTCCGTTTGGCAAATCAGGAAGAAACTATTCATGTTGGCCAGTTATCTTAACTCCGTATAATCTTCCACCTGGGATGTGTATAAAAACACCTTCTATGTTTTTAACTTTAGTTGTACCTGGCCCGCAAAATCCGAAGAAGTTAATAGATATTTATATGCAACCACTGATTGCAGAACTTAAACAATTATGGGATGAAGGTGTTTCTACATACGATGTTCATACTAATCAGCCGTTTGTAATGAAGGTTGCTCTTCTTTGGACAATAAATGACTTTCCTGCTTATGGTATGTTATCCGGTTGGAGTACCGCTGGGATCTTAGGATGCCCAATATGTATGGAAAGATCAAAGTCTATCAGATTGAAACATGGAAAGAAGCCGAGTTATTTTGATTGTCATAGACAATTTTTACCAACAAATCATAATTTCAGAAAAAATAAAAATGAATTCACCAAGAACAGAATTGAAAGAACACCTCCACCATTGAGATTAACTGGTGAACAGATATGGTGGCGAGTGGCTGACTTTTCATCTGTTATTGAAAAGCCGCATGATACAACATATGAATATGGAAGAACACATAAATGGACTAAACGAAGTATATTTTGGAATTTACCATATTGGTATAGTCATTTGATTCATCATAATCTCGATGTAATGCATATTGAGAAGAATGTTTGTGATAATCTGATAAATACAGTAATGGATATCAATGGAAAAACCAAAGACAATTTGAATGCAAGAAAAGACTTGCGACTGCTTTGCAAAAGACCCACTCTCGATGTCGATGAAAATAGTAGAGGACCAAAGCCAAAGGCAATTTATACATTAAATAAGGATCAAAGACGTGTTGTTTGTGAATGGTTTAAATCATTGAAATTTTCAGATGGCTATGTCTCTAATCTTGGAAGATGTGTTGATTTGAAGGAATACAAATTGATTGGTTTGAAAAGTCATGATTGCCATATAATCATGCAAAGACTTATTTCTATTGCTTTTAAGGAATTCTTACCGAATTTTGTTTGGGGTGTCATTAGCGAGTTAAGCATTTTCTTACATGATATATGTTCAACAGTTTTAAGACATTCACACATGGAGGCGTTAGAGAGGCACATTCCAATTATTTTGTGTAATTTGGAAAGGATTTTTCCACCTTCATTTTTTGATTCCATGGAACATCTTTTGGTTCATTTGCCATATGAGGCCAAAGTTGGAGGACCTGTACATTTTCGCTAGATGTATCCATTTGAAAGGTAAAATATCCTAAGACAATATCTTAATGCATAGTAATTATTTCATTTTATTATATATTAATATCTAATATAAGTTATTTTATTACAATTAGATTTCTATATCATTTGAAGAAAAAAATTTAAAATAAGGCACGAGTTGAAGCTTCTATTGTTAATGCATATATTGTGGAAGAAGTTACAACTTTTGCATCTTATTATTTTGAACCCCACGTTCAAAGCAAGAGACGGAGACCAGGAAGAAATGATGAGGGTCCTATTGATCCTAATTTTAACTCATTCTCAATTTTTAATTATCTTGGTCGACCAAGTGGACAATGTAAAGAGAGATACTTAACTGGTCAAGAATGGCGGCCAGCGCATACATATATTTTACTTAATTGTCCTGAAGTATCGCCATATTACCAGTAAGAATATATTCCCTCAATTTCCAATTTTTATGTGTTAAATTGATTGCATGATTATTATTTTTTGATGGTAGGATTTTTCAAAACTTATATTCTGAATTATTGACACACGAGTTTGATCGTTTATGTGAAGAAGAATTTGCACCATGGTTCAAATCATATGTAAGTATAAAATCCAAATTTGGTTTTATATAAACATATTTTTAACAATTGACATCTTTGTCATTAGGTTCATGATAATCGAACTCACATTCAACATGAAATGTTGTTCCATCTATCATGGGGTCCAAAAGCATTGGCACGCACTTGGCCAGCTTATTTTATAAATGGATATAATTTTCATACTCAAGAATATGGCACGGGCAAGAGTACAATGAATAGTGGAGTTTGTGTAAAATAATCAAATGATGAAGATCCAAGCAATGATTTTTATGGTTTGCTGGATGAAATTATAGAGGTAGAATATCCTAGCCCAGCTATGCGAGTTATTCTATTCATGTGTCATTGGTTTGACCCTATCAAAGGGATGAATGTGCATCCACAGTATAATTTGGTTGAAATAAATCATAAGAGATTGTATAAGAGATATGAACCATTTATATTGGCACAACAAGCAATTCAAGTATTTTATGCTTCATATCCTAGTTTGAAACGTGACAAATTGGATTGGTGGGCTGTTTGTAAAACGAAAGCACGGAAAAAAATTGAGGAACGTTGGGAAGACATTGCATATCAACAAGAGCAAGTTGTAAATACATTTCAGACAGAGGAATATAATATTCCAACATTACGAGATCCTAGTGGAATAGTGATAAATGTGGATGCAAGTGAAATTGATGATGATGATGACGACGACAATGATGATGAAGAAGAAGATGATGATGATGAGGAGGAGGAGGAGGAGGAGGAGGACGAGGTGGAGGATGAGGATGACAATGACAATGAGGACGTTGATTTTTGATGATGGGTAAGTTTATTATCTTAATATAAAAAATTAATGTATAGTTGATATCTCATTTGTAATCTTATATATATTATCTGTTAATGCTTTATATTTCTTGCTATTTATAGGTCATCACAGGTGATATCTTGTCGTCACATGATTTGCACATTCTCTTTATCTCTACGAATATGGTAAGGTTTTCTTACGACTTATTTTATTTTCTACAACTTATTTTATTTTCTATGTACCATTATATTTTTTTAGTCTTACATCTTATAGTTCAATTCCAATAACAGAGATATCATTTTCTAGGCTTGTAGTAAGTTCTTAGTTTTTAGATTTATTTGACATATATACTTGTTTGTATAGTTGGGTTTTATCTTGCCTGCATTAATATGGAAGTCTGAGTTTCCTTTATGGTCTTTATCATTGAGATCCTCAATAATAGTAGTGCATAAGAGCATGGAGGTATTATGCTATCTATATTACTGTTTGCACTATTTCTTTTCATTGTATTGTATTAGAGCATCATACACTAAGATTGTTGTTCCATTTCATGAATATCTTACTTTTTCTCTTCAATGTTATCAGGTACTATACAGATCATTTTGAAGGATAGCGACATGTCATCTCCTCTCATTTCTCCATGTCACCTAGAAGCTTGTTGAGGTTTTTGTAATAGGAAATTTAACTTGTTACCTTGTAATTATGACGGTCATTATCTTTTGAGTTGATATTGACTTCTTCTATGTAAACTATTACATTTATTGTTTGCGATTTTGTTATCATGTAAAGTATAATATTTATTGTTTTTGATTTCATTTAAGCAAACTATGAATTAGTTTTAATCTTTGTCTTTAAATTTTCTTTTTTTTTTAAATCTTGCTATTGATGGATAATCAATTAGAGCGTATTGTAGTTGAAAATTATGAGAAAATAAAATAGGTATCGATTTTGATTCTAATGATTTGAGATTTGTTTTATTAAAATTTTATTTATAAATATAATTTTTAATTAACTAGAGCGTATTGTAATTGAAAATCTTGAGAAAATAAAACAGATATGAATTTTGAATCTAATGATTTGAGGTTTGTTTTAATAAAATTTTATTTATAAATATAATTTTTAAAACATTTTAATCATTTTGCGATGACTTTTGCGACGAAAATATTTTCGTCGCAAAATTATCGATATTACTGTTTATCGAAAATTTGCGACGAATTTTGAATTTGTTGCTAAATTCGTTGCAAATCTGTGACAAATTTATAAAATTTGTCGCAGATTTTGCAACAATTTTATAAAATTTGTCACAGAATTTGCGACCAATTTATAGAATTCGTCGCAGATTTTGCGACGAATTTAGGATTTGTTGCTAAATTCGTCGCAAATTCTGCGACAAATTTATAAAATTTGTCGCAGAATCTAAAAAAAATTGTGGCAGATTTTACAATAATTTAATATTTTCGTTGCAATAATCTGGGACGAGTCAAAAATTCGTCGCAAAATCTGCAACGAATTCTAAAATTTGTCGCAAAATCTGCGACAAATTTAGGTATTTGTTGCAAATATTTTGCGATGAATTCTGAAATTCGTCGCAAATTTTGCGACAAATTATAAAATTCGTCGTAGAATTTGCAACGAATTTTCAAATTTGTCGCAGATTTGTTGCAATGAATAAAAAATTTATTGCAGTTTTTGCAACAAGTTTTGTTTTCGTCCCAAAAAATCTACGACAAATTTTATTATTCGTTGCAAATTTTGCGACAAATTTTTTATTCTTTGGAAATAATCTGCAACAAATTTTAAAATTGTCGCAAATTCTGCGACAAATATTTATAATTTGTTGCAGATTTTTTGCAACGAATTTGAAAATTAGTCGTAGATTCTGCGACAAATTTTCAAATTCGTCGCAGATTTTGCGACAAATTTTTAAATTCGTCGCAGATTCTGTGACAAATTTTCAAATTCGTTGCAAAAATTTAGATAAATTATATTAAAATATGCGACAAAGATGGCGATGAAAATTTAATTTGTCGCAAATTTTGCGACGAATAATTAATTTGTCGCAAAATTTGCGACAAATTCTTTTTTTTTGTCGCAGAATTCTGCGACGAGTATTTGGCGACGAATTTTTTTTTGTCGCCAAATTTGTCGCAAAAATTTTTTGCTACGATTTTTTTTTTAAAAATTCGTCGCAAAATCGAGTTTTTTTTGTAGTGACATTTTCAATGAGGTCATGAGGTATGCTTCAATTCTGATGCGAGACTTCCTCAGTCGGAATCTGTCTTTCACGATCATGATCACGATGATCATCCATGGATCTAAGACTCGTATACCACTTAACGTAGGAGAAGAAATCTCCAATTGTGATGTTTGAATAGAGGTTACAGAGAAAGTGTAGGAAGAGGAGTTGCCTATAGGTTTAAATGAAAATAATTTCCTTATTCAAATCAAAACCAAACTCTAACATATTTTTACAAGAGTCCTAATCTTTTTTTTAAAATATCCTAATAAATAAAAAAACATTGCAATGAAAAAAGAAAAATTAAAAACAACTCATCATAAACGTAGATAAAAATCTAAACTAACTTTTTTTAGAAAAGAAAACTAATTAAAAAATTATAACAATTAAAAGAAAAAGTTAAAAGATAAGATCTAGAGTTTTGGGTGCCAATTTCTGTCTTGTTGGGACTCCGAATAAAGTGTAATTATG
Organism: Boesenbergia rotunda; assembly: GCA_024364735.1. Taxonomy (NCBI): domain Eukaryota; kingdom Viridiplantae; phylum Streptophyta; class Magnoliopsida; order Zingiberales; family Zingiberaceae; genus Boesenbergia; species Boesenbergia rotunda. The sequence continues at coordinate 98,875 of JAGFNQ010003475.1, forward strand.
TTAGGAGGTCATGAGTTAATCATCTTCTCTATCAGTAGTCTCGATCTTCTTTCTTCAAAGCCCAAAAGAGAGGTTGATAGTTGTTCCAGAAAGAGTCGACGCAGACGATCAGTCATCAAAGTCCAGCCCACGAGGACGATAACGAAAGGAAAGGAGATCCCATCCTGCGAGATCAACATGAGCGTTAATGGGAACACGTTGGAGATTTTCCGGCGGAGCCCACTCCAACGCTCAAGTCAACACACAAGTCGCTTATAGGAGGAGGGTCAAGGAGAAATTTGAGAGTTAAGAGAGCATAAGCCGAGTACCTGGGGGGTTGACGTACCTTATATACCTGTAGACTTAGTCACCCATATCTCCACGTTCTTCTCCACGTTCCGTGCTTGTCGGTTACCTGATAGCTCTTAGGTAACGGCTTCCATGATTATTGAGCCTTAATTGTCGTATATAAAGGACAATAATTATCCGCCGTCTTTCCTGAACAAGAAAGGGTAACGGTTGTTAAAATATGAAGAATTGGGGGGGTCTAAAAGGCAAAATTGCCTAAACTCAGGGGCTGTATTGAGAATAACCAAACTTGGAGGGGCTAATCGCAAATCACCATCTTATATCAGCCCCTTTTCGCTGATTTCTCTGCCGATCGATGTTTTCCTCTTCTCTACTTCTTCTCCCATTCTCCTCTTCTTCTCTGCCCGACTCCTCTCAGTTGGCGATCGGCGAAACCACGTGACCATCCCTTTCCTCTTCTTCCTCCTTCTTACCCCGGTGGCGGATCGTGAGCCTCGCTACTCCCTCCTTCTCCTGGGATCTGCGAGAGCGAGGATTTCGGTGGAGTGCTCGCCCGATCTAGGCAACGACGCTAAGGCTGGAGGCAAAGGGGAGAGCTCGCCAGTCGTGTGTCGAGAGGGGTAAGCATGATCTCGTGACCTCTCTGATGCTACCTTTTCCCTCACCGACCGAGGATCCCTTTGAGCTCATCACAGGCTGGCGCTGACCAAGCGTGACCATGGAGGAGGGTTGCAGCGTTGTATCGTTGGTCGATCGAGGAATCGTGGGTACCCTAGCTCCATTGGTAGCCAAGATTGAGGGTTGGGTTTAAGTCTTCTCCATCTTTCCTCCGTTCTAATCTCGTCGGATCTAGGGCAAAGGAAAACTGCTCATTCCAATTCAGGTATGAATTCTTAGATTCGGATTATGCTTGAATGGTTGATGCTATTGGTATAGATCTGGATGATTTGTGTAATTGGAATTGGTTTTCAGTTTGGGTTTCCTTTTGATACCATGAGTTTGATTGTTGTGAATGATTGATTCAGTTGATAGTTGTTTTAGGGTTTTGATTTCTACTCTTGGATTAGTTCTTGTGGAGTTTTGGATGAGTTTGAAGATCGTTACTTTGTTTTGATGCTGAGATCATTGCTAGTGGTGTAGATTTTGGCATTGCATAGCTTTGGGTTAGTCTATTTTGGTTGATATAGTTTGGTTCGGATTGGAATTCTTCCATGTCGTGAGTTCCATTTGGAGTTGAAGTGAGCTGTGTAACTTACTGTGGTTGGAGCATTCCAAATGTTACCGTGAGTTTCCTCATGAGCTGTCCGGTTGTGGAGATGGGTTGATGTTGTGATGAAGTCATGGGCTTCATTTGGGGATTTATTAGTGGAGTGTTGTAGGGTTGATTTCATACTTAGTCAGATCCTAGATGGGTTGGCAGCAATGCTGTTTTGGATGTTTGGATGGGATTTGGGTCTATTGTGTGTGAGATGCTTATTAGTTTCTTTTGGTATTGTTGTGTACCTATGATCGATGTTGAGGTTGGGTTTTGCTAATATACTCCTTGGCCGTGAGCATGGAGTAGAGGGCCAGGGCTGGTTTAGGTTTAGGTTTAGGTTGAGGTTAGGGCTTGATTTCAATTATGTTTAACGTAAAGATTAGCTTATATTTTAATGGTACAATTAGCTAAGTGTTCCATGTACAGGACGCTGATCGATCGCGGAGATATATACATATACTGGACGGGAGGGTTCCCTACGCACACGGACTTCTTTGTACTAACGCGGGTACTTTTGACTTATCTATTTTGATATTGTCACAGATTTTATACATAGTTAGTTATAGATAGCAGTAGAGTTTTACTTATTTCCTGCTTCCATATATTTACAGATGATATTAGCTACTTGATTAGACGATAGATTTATATCTATACTGCTTTGAGGTTGGATCTCCTTGTTGGAAACGGATGGCTAGAGAGGGGGGGGGGGTGAATATAGCCAATCACTTCGACTTTAAACACTTATGAAGTTTCTACAACTCAGATATCAGTAGCACAGCGGAAAGAGTAGAAAACAGAGTGTGTAGAAAACTAAAACGAAAGCAAAACAAACACAACTAGCAAGATCGCTAACAAGGAGGGTTTACAAGGTTCGGGGATAACTTGCCCCTACTCCTTGGCATGCCCTTAAGGTGAGCGATCCCTTGATCATCGGCAGATCAAGCCCTGGTTAACACCGGATAGAAGACAACCTCCTTCTCGGTGGAGAAACCTCTCCACAGCGTTTCAATCACAAATATATGTTTAAGCACAATGAAACAATAGGAAAGATCTTACTCAAGCAATCAACAAAGACAAGAACACAGCAAGCTTTCCCGAGCTCCACCCAGCGGCGATCTCACGCAAGGAACCCTTCCTCGTGTCTTCCCGCTATCGGACTCCAAGCCTCTTGTTCTCTCCTTCAAGCGCTCAAGTAATGGTTGCTTTAAGAATGCAGTAGCTTGCTCAAGGTGATGAGAACTTCAGAAACACAGCAAGCAAGTTGTGGAGAACTCAAGGCGCGGCAAGAAACCAGTTCACCAACTCTTTCTCAAAATTCTTGCTTCCACAAAGCCTTCTCCGCCCTTTTTGTTTCTCCACTCAGCATCAGATGACACCATCTCTGCAGCTCCCAGCTGCTCATCTGCCAACGCCAACTATCACTGAGCTATCCCTGGACTCCCTGAGCTTCTCTCAGCCAAGCTCCAGTCTGCAGCTCGGCTGTTGCAACCTGAGATGGAAAATGGACAAACCTGCTCCAAGGAAAGCCTCCATTGACTTCTTCTTGAGTATTTGAATCCTCCCCAGTCACCAGCAGCTTAATCAAAGTGTTAGAGCAGCATATCAAGCAGCAAATCATTTATCAGATGTAAAGCGCAGAGAATCAGATACGGTCAGAGCGTCTGACAACGCAATTTGAATTAAAGTGATCGGTCATCGGACCGATCCAGGGCTTGTGGATCGGTCACCAGACCGATCCACTGCTTCGCTGGGATTCCCAGCTCTCGCGACTATACATGCCTGATCGGTCACCGGACCGATCAGAGTGAAGCCTGATCGGTCACCGGACCGATCAGAGTGAAGCCTGATCAGTCACTCAGACCGATCAGGACAAATGAACAGTGATTCTTTAATCAGATCCTAAGTCCCTGATCGGTCACCGGACCAATCCAGGGTCTGATCCGGAGGAGAACTCACTCACTGTTCGCTCCCTGATCGATCACTAGACCGATCAGGAACAAGTCAGTGAGGAAGCTGCTTGCTCCCTGATCGGTCACCGGATCGATCAGACATCGCTGGATCGGTCACCAGACCGATCCACGAAGGAGCAGCGTGCCAATATCCCTGATCGGTCACCAGACCGATCCAGGGAGTCAAACCCAGCCCTCCAAGCTAGGGTTTCATCCACCTTAGGCCTCCAAGCTAAGGATTTTTCCATCTAACTCTCCAAGTTGGGAATTTGCACCTAACCCTCCAAGTTAGGACTTTTCACCTAGCCCTCCAAGCTAGGACTTTTCACCTAGCCCTCCAAGCTAGGACTTTTCACCCAACCCTTCCGAATTAGAACTTCATCCAACCTAGCCCTCCAAGCTAGGCACCTGACCCTCCAAGCCAGGACTTTTTCACCTAATTCTCCAAGATGGGAATTTGCACCTAACCCTCCAAATTAGGACTTTTCACCTAGCCCTCCAAGCTAGGACTTTTCACCCACCTCTTCCGAATTAGGACTTTTCATACACCTAGCCCTCCAAGCTAGGATTTTCAACACCTAACCCTCCAAGTTAGGATTTTCCAATACCATGCCTGATCCCCGATCAGGACTATATCATAATCAATAATCATCCACCTAAACTAAAATCGGTGTCAACACCAAAACAACAATCAGGGCCAGACTGCATCAACAATCTCCCCCTTTTTGTTCTTTGACAACCTGATTTTACATTTAGGGATTCTTAATCAAGTTTTTCAAATTTAGAATCATAGGGGAATCCAGATCCTCCTCCTACAACATGATCATCCTAAACTTAACCAATCTACACTCTCCCCCTTTGTCGAACACCAAAAAGGGGCTAGAGGGGTTGTTAAGTTTAAAACAAACTCCCCCTCAACCCTAGGGGTATCCCAGAACAACAAAGATTCGATGGAATTGTTTTCGAAGCATATGATATCATGTGGAAAAGATAGATCAAGATGAAGCCATCACATACATCATATCAAAACAGGCATATGTATCATATAAGCATAGCATCATAAGCATGAACATAGCGAAGTCGAACGAGACATATCGATAAACAGTAATAATATGAGCATTTATACAAGCAACATCCTAAGCAAGATAGGCCAAATAACCTGCTATAACAGGCAACAGTCAGGACGTACACATCCGTCAAAAACATCAAACACAAACATAGAGCAGTCAATCGTCAGCTGGATCATCGTCTGAATCGTCAATGTATATGATATCTCCTGGTGAAGGGCCACTGGGAGATGCACCATCAGGAAATGTATGATGATACCACTCTTCATACCATCTGTCCTGGAATGAGCGCATCTCAGAGACATCAGAGGCTAGAGCATCGAGACGGCGATCGAAAGACTGAAACTCTGAGCGGACCTCCTGTCGCCAGAGCTCGGAGATATGCAACTCGTGCGCCATCATCCGCTCTATCTCTGCAACCTGCCAGCGTAGATCAGGGGCCCACTCATCGTAGTCGGCAGTAGCAGCTGGCGGCTCCTGGTCATGAGCTGCTCTCTGTAGCTCTCCCTCACGTCTGCGATCCTTCCACCTTAGCCCCTGGGGCCCGAGAACAATACCGGACTGAGCAAGCATGCGGCGGTCCAGACGGCAGTCCTGGCGAACCATGGGCACAATGCGGCCCTGTGAAACGTCGATGCCAACCGACTCCAGCCAGGCAGTGATGATGTGGCCGAATGGCATATAGACTGACTGGGAGGACGGCATACTGTGGACGATGATAGAGAAATAGACCGAAGCCACTGGGTCAAAGTCTAACTGCTGATGCATCCCGTAGAGCATCAAGCAGTGGAACGGTTGAATCTCATCAAGGTGTTTCGAAGTAGTTGGAAGGAGACAATTTGATGATTTTAAACAACACATAGTCAACAGGGGAAAGACGAAGAGCAGGAAAAGTGGAAAGTCACGGTGCGCTCACCAGAACCCCTGGCCTGGGATGACCTAGAAAGTACTCGTAGATGGAATCAGGAGTCACTCCATCGAATGGAACCGGAAGGGGATTAGGAGGATAAGGGTAGAGAAAGAAATCATTGTCTGACCGGCGACAGCCGAGAAAATCAGTGAAAATAGATCGATTAAAATCAAGATCAATACCGGCAACACGGGTCCTCCACCCCGTGCCCTCTCCACTCACCATGTTGTTATAGAATTCAGAGACCAAGTCAAGGTTGATCGGCCTCTCAAGATAAAGGATTGAAGATTATAATGTGTGATAACTTGTCGGACAGTCGGGCAATGTTCATAGATGAAGGATTGATCTA
>JAGFNQ010003475.1:107937-180832 GCA_024364735.1 Boesenbergia rotunda
AATTCATATTTGTGGTCGTTTAACTCATCAGGGGATGAATACGAACATATAGAAACTTGTTTCATTAAATTCCGAGTTCTCTAGGTCCATCTACGACAATTAAAAGGTATTTGTTTGATTTTTTAAAAATTTAATTCTGCGACGAATTTCAAAATTCGTCCCTAATCTGCGACGAATTTGGAAATTCGTCGCAGAATCTGGACGAATTTAAATTCGTCGCAGAATCTGGGACGAATTTCCAAATTCGTCGCAGAATTAAATTTTTAAAAAGAAACCTCAATATACCTTCAAAAAATCATAAATAAACGTACGGAGCTCCGAATTTCATGAAATAAATTTCTACATGCTCGTAGCGATTTCATCATGAAATAAATGACGTCAAACTTAAATTTTACCGGATAAATTTATAGAAAAAAATTTTAAGACACAAAAATATATTTTCCAAGTAAATAATATTTAGAAAATTACAAATAAAAATATATTATGTAAAATTTAAGTTTGAGGTCATTTATATCACGAGGATATCGATACGAGCACGTAGAAACTCGTTTCGTTAAATTCGAGTTCTGTAGGTCCATATATGAAATTTATTAATATTCTTTTGGTTTATTTAAAATAATTATTTGCGACGAATTTCGAAATTCGTTGCAAAATTTGCAACGAATTTGTAAATTTGTCGCAAATTTGCAACGAATTTGGAAATTCGTCGCAGATTTGGGACGAATTTAGAAATTCGTCGCAAATTGGAAAATCCAAAATAAATTCGAAATGTCGCAGATTGAGCTACAGAACTCGGAATGACATGAAACAAGTTTCTACGAGTTCGTATCGACGCCCTCGTGATACAAATGATCTTAAACACAAATTTCAATAAAAATCTAGGGATCCATGAAGGATTAATATGAAATTGCTTATAATAGTTTCAAACTTAGAAAATTTTAACTAAGTCATTCGCTGATATAAGTAATTAACTATGAAAAAAAATATATTGACGGAAATTCATATTTGTGGTCGTTTAACTCATCAGGGGATGAATACGAACATATAGAAACTTGTTTCATTAAATTCCGAGTTCTCTAGGTCCATCTACGACAATTAAACGATATTTATTGTGATTTTTTAAAAATTTAATTCTGCGACGAATTTCAAAATTCGTCCCTAATCTGCGACGAATTTGGAAATTCGTTGCAGAATTTGGGACGAATTTTGATATTCGTCGCAAAAGTTTAAATTAAAAAAAAACCTAAATACTTTCAAAAAATCATAAATAAACGTGCGGAGCTCCGAATTTCATGAAACAAGTTTCTACGTGCTCGTAGCGATTTCATCATGAAATAAATGACGTCAAACTTAAATTTTACTGGATAAATTTGTAGGGAAAAAATTTTAAAGCCGCAAAAATATATATTTTCCAAGTAAATAATATTTAGAAAATTAAAAATAAAAATATATTAAGTAAAATTTAAGTTTGAGGTCATTTATATCAGAGGATATCGATACGAGCACGTAGAAACTCGTTTCGTTAAATTCCGTGTTTTGTAGCTCCATATATGAAATTTATTAATAGTCTTTTGGTTAATTTAAAAATAATTATTTGCGACGAATTTAGAAATTTGTCGCAAAATTTGAACGAATTTGTAATTCGTAGCAAAATTTGCAACGAATTTTGAAATTCGTCGCAAAATTTGCAACGAATTTTGAAATTCGTCGCAGAATTTGGGACGAATTTTGAAATTCGTCGCAAAATTTTAATTAAAGTTATTCGAAATTATATTTTTAGAGTAAATAATATTTAAAATATTATAAATAAAAATATATTATGCAGATTATTTTGGGTCGAAAATTCTTAATTATTTATAACACCATATTGTTTTTTTTAAGGTATTTATGTTTTTTTTAAAAAAATAATTTAGGGTCGACATGTGCGACAAATTAATTTTTGTCGCAAAATTCTAATTATATATACCTTCAGATCTGCTTTTTGCCCTATCTTGTTTTGGGTTTTGGCGGCTGTGTGATTTTTCTGGCGCGCGCTCCATCCCTGCGACGACGCTCCGGTAAGCGTCTGCTCTTTCTCTCTTCTTTCTCCGTGATTTTTCTGGCTGCGATTTTTCTCCCTCTTTTCTCTCTTCGGCCGCGCGTGGCCGCGCTCGAGCTACCGATCGCGCGCGCCCGTGCTCGCGCTACCGACCGTGCGCGAGCTACCGGCATCGCGCGGCCGAGTTTGCGCGCTACCGGACTCGCACGGCCGCGCTCGCGTGCTACCGGCCCGCTCGGTAGCACGCGACGTCCGCCCGTGCTACCGGACTCGCACGGCCGCGCTCGAGTGCTACCGGCCGCGCTCGGCCGCTATCGTCCGCGCGCGGCCGCGCTCGCCCGCTACTATACCAGCGTCTCACGGCGCCGCTCGCCTGGCGCGCTACCAGCCGTGCTCTCCTCGCGCGCTACCGGCCTGACGCGGCGGCGGTCGCCTCGCTCGCTACCGGTCGCGTGCGGGTGCATTTGCGCGATACCTGGCGCACGCAGGGGACGTCGCGCGATACCAGCTGCGCACGGACTGGGTCGCTCGCTCTCTTCCGGCCGCGCTCAGCCTCCCTCGAGCGTTCCCGGTCAGGCGTGGCGGCGCTCACGCGATCCCGGCCTACGCGGGCTTGCTCTCGATTTCTTAGGCGGGCGCGACCATTTTGCACGGGACTGGCCGCGCCAGGGCGGGCCCGTTCGGCTGGGCCTGGCTTGGCCGGGCTGGGTTGGTCCGGGAGGGACTGGTCCGGGCCTGGCTGGTCCAGGCCGAACATATCAAGTTTGGCTCGGCTTGTGCCACGTTGCTCAAGTCGAGTTTTATAATTAAAGATGTGATTTATATATATATATATATATTTATATTTGACTGTGTAATATTTTTTGTGTAGGTCTTAAGTGGATGTGTTTGGATTGACTACCATCGTCTTTGTTGGTGACCTTTGTTTGGTACGTCTGTATCCTTCCTTTATTGTTTATTATTTTGATTAATGTTTACTATAGTATTCCATGTCTTAGTGTGAGTGCTATATAAGATTAGGTTTTGTTAGTTTATATTGGTTTATAAAAATTTGTGTTTGCTTGTATTATAACATACAATTAGGATATTATTTGAATGATCATGTGTTTTTCTTTGTTTGTATGTGATTAACTAATTGATCGATTTAGGATATTATTAATTAATTCTTCATTTTAATATAAAAGTAATTATTTAATTTAAGTAAATCTCAAATTATTTTTTAATTTGAAATTTTAAAAATTATTTATTCCAAATTAATAAAATCATAAAATAATTAATTTAACCTAATATGAAATAATTAGTAATTAATTATTTATTTTAAATAATTTATATAGTTGTGATATCAAACTTAATTAATTAATTTTACATTTTAAAAATTATTTATTCCATATTAATAAAATCATAAAATAATTAATTTAACCTATTATGAAATTATTAGTAATTAATTATTTATTTTAATTAATTTATACAGTTGTGATATCAAACTTAATTAATTAATTTTAAATTTTAAATTAATTCAAAAATATGATATTAATTAATCGTAAACTCAATAATTTAATTAGATAACTATTAATTCTTAAATCTTAATTTATACCTTAATTAATAAATTTAATCAACTAATTTCACAAGAATATTGTTATGCATATCTAATTTTTTTGGAAATTATTATTTATGTTATTATAATTTATAAACAGGCAAAATGCAGAATGAAAGGAGGTGGATGTATAAAAAAAATTTACCCGATCGTCGGGGTTTATCTGATGAGTTTATTACTGGATTGAGACAATTTTTGAGTTTTGCATCTAGTCAATTTCAGTATATGGATGGCAATAAAATAAGATGTCCATGCAAAAAGTGTCACAATGGTAAATTTTTACTCTGCGATAAAGTTGAAGAACATCTTTGTAGATTTGGATTTACCCCGAATTACTATAATTGGACATCTCACGGTGAACCGTTCATATCTGATGAAGATTATCAACAAAATATACAAGTCTCAGTTGGTGGTGATCAGAGTTATTATGATCAATTAAATTCATATCAAAGAATGATATTTGATGCAGTCGGTCAGAATTTCAATCCTGACATGTGTGGTGCAAGTTCTAGTTATCCACCAATAGTTGAACAAATGTTTACTACTTATACATCACCATTGGAGGGAGTAGAAGTACCACCTGTTAATGACACATATCTTCAATTTCAAGAAGTGTTCAGTGCTGCTGATGAACCATTATGGTCTGGTTGTGACAGTCACACTAAATTATCTCTTACCGCAAGACTGTTAAATGTCAAAGCAGAGCATAATGTGTCACAAGATTGTTTTAATGATTTTGTTCAAGTTATTGGAGAGGCATTGCCACGTGATCACATACTGCCTAATGATTTTTATAGTATGAAAAAACTCGTGAAAGAATTGGGTCTTCCGGTGCAAAGAATTGATGTTTGCAGAGATGGTTGTATGTTATATTGGGGAGTTGATGAAAATGCAGAGGTTGTAAATTCTGTAATCAATCTCGGTACAAGAGCAGTAGAACTAATCAACAACGATGTAAATCATATAGTCAAATGTTTTATTTGCCCTTAACTCCTAGATTACAAAGACTTTATGCTTCAAAAGCAACTGCTGAACACATGACATGGCATGCAAATCATCAAACAGAAGAGGGGCTAATGTGTCATCCATCAGATGCAGAGGCATGGAAGAATTTTGATAGAACATATCCGGAATTTGCAAAGGAGATTAGAAACATTAGATTAGGTCTATGTGCAGATGGGTTTGCTCCGTTTGGCAAATCAGGAAGAAACTATTCATGTTGGCCAGTTATCTTAACTCCGTATAATCTTCCACCTGGGATGTGCATGAAAACACCTTATATGTTTTTAACTTTAGTTGTACCTGGCCCGCAAAATCCGAAGAAGTTAATAGATATTTATATGCAACCACTGATTGCAGAACTTAAACAATTATGGGATGAAGGTGTTTCTACATACGATGTTCATACTAATCAGACGTTTGTAATGAAGGTTGCTCTTCTTTGGACAATAAATGACTTTCCTGCTTATGGTATGTTATCCGGTTGGAGTACCGCTGGGATCTTAGGATGCCCAATATGTATGGAGAGATCAAAGTCTATCAGATTGAAACATGGAAAGAAGCCGAGTTATTTTGACTGTCATAGACAATTTTTACCAACAAATCATAATTTCAGAAAAAATAAAAATGAATTCACCAAGAACAGAATTGAAAGAACACCTCCACCATTGAGATTAACTGGTGAACAGATATGGTGGCGAGTGGCTGACTTTTCATCTGTTATTGAAAAGCCGTATGATACAACATATGAATATGGAAGAACACATAAATGGACTAAACGAAGTATATTTTGGAATTTACCATATTGGTATAGTCATTTGATTCATCATAATCTCGATGTAATGCATATTGAGAAGAATGTTTGTGATAATCTGATAAATACAGTAATGTATATCAATGGAAAAACCAAAGACAATTTGAATGCAAGAAAAGACTTGCGACTCCTTTGCAAAAGACCCACTCTCGATGTCGATGAAAATAGTAGAGGACCAAAGCCAAAGGCAATTTATACATTAAATAAGGATCAAAGACGTGTTGTTTGTGAATGGTTTAAATCATTGAAATTTCCAGATGGCTATGTCTCTAATCTCGGAAGATGTGTTGATTTGAAGGAATACAAATTGATTGGTTTGAAAAGTCATGATTGCCATATAATCATGCAAAGACTTATTCCTATTGCTTTTAAGGAATTCTTACCGAATTTTGTTTGGGGTGCCATTAGCGAGTTAAGCATTTTCTTACATGATATATGTTCAACAGTTTTAAGACATTCACACATGGAGGCGTTAGAGAGACACATTCCAATTATTTTGTGTAATTTGGAAAGGATTTTTCCACCTTCATTTTTTGATTCCATGGAACATCTTTTGGTTCATTTGCCATACGAGGCCAAAGTTGGAGGACCTGTACATTTTCGCTGGATGTATCCATTTGAAAGGTAAAATATTCTAAGACAATATCTTAATGCATTGTAATTATTTCATTTTATTATATATTAATATCTAATATAAGTTATTTTATTACAATTAGATTTCTATATCATTTGAAGAAAAAAATTAAAAATAAGGCACGAGTTGAAGCTTCTATTGTTAATGCATATATTGTGGAAGAAATTACAACTTTTGCATCTTATTATTTTGAACCTCACGTTCAAAGCAAGAGACGGAGACCAGGAAGAAATGATGAGGGTCCTATTGATCCTAATTTTAACTCATTCTCAATTTTTAATTATCTTGGTCGACCAAGTGGACAATGTAAAGAGAGATACTTAACTGGTCAAGAATGGCGGGCATCGCATACATATATTTTACTTAATTGTCCTGAAGTATCGCCATATTACCAGTAAGTATATATTCTCTCAATTTCCAATTTTTGTGTTAAATTGATTGCATAATTATTTTTTTTTTGATGGTAGGATTTTTCAAAACTTATATTCTGAATTATCGACACACGAGTTTGATCGTTTATGTGAAGAAGAATTTGCACCATGGTTCAAATCATATGTAAGTATAAAATCCAAATTTGGTTTTATATAAACATATTTTTAACAATTGATATCTTTGTCATTAGGTTCATGATAATCGAACTCACATTCAACATGAAATGTTGTTCCATCTATCATGGGGTCCAAAAGCATTGGTACGCACTTGGCCAGCTTATTTTATAAATGGATATAATTTTCATACTCAAGAATATGGCACGGGCAAGAGTACAATGAATAGTGGAGTTTGTGTAAAATCATCAAATGATGAAGATCCAAGCAATGATTTTTATGGTTTGCTGGATGAAATTATAGAGGTAGAATATCCTGGCCCAGCTATGCGAGTTATTCTATTCATGTGTCATTGGTTTGACCCTATCAAAGGGATGAATGTGCATCCACAATATAATTTGGTTGAAATAAATCATAAGAGATTGTATAAGAGATATGAACCATTTATATTGGCACAACAAGCAATTCAAGTATTTTATGTTTCATATCCTAGTTTGAAACGTGACAAATTGGATTGGTGGGCTGTTTGTAAAACGAAAGCACGGAAAAAAATTGAGGAACGTTGGGAAGACATTGCATATCAACAAGAGCAAGTTGTAAATACATTTCAGACAGAGGAATATAATATTCCAACATTACGAGATCCCAGTGGAATAGTGATAAATGTGGATGCAAGTGAAATTGATGATGATGATGATGATGATGATGATGACGACGACGACGACGATGATGATGAAGAAGATGATGATGAGGAGGAGGACGAGGTGGAGGATGAGGATGACAATGACAATGAGGACGTTGATTTTTGATGATAGGTAAGTTTATTATCTTAATATAAAAAATTAATGTATAGTTGATATCTCATTTGTAATCTTATATATATTATTTGTTAATGCTTTATATTTCTTGCTATTTATAGGTCATCACAGGTGATATCTTGTTGTCACAGGATTTGCACATTTTCTTTATCTCTACGAATATGGTAAGGTTTTCTTTTCTACAACTTATTTTATTTTCTATGTACCATTATATTTTTTTTAGTCTTACATCTTATAGTTCAATTCCAATGGCAGAGATATCATTTTCTAGGCTTGTAGTAAGTTCTTAGTTTTTAGATTTATTTGACATATATACTTGTTTGTATAGTTGGGTTTTATCTTGCCTGCATTAATATGGAAGTCTGAGTTTCCTTTATGGTCTTTATCATTGAGATCCTCAATAATAGTAGTGCAGAAGAGCATGGAGGTATTATGCTATCTATATTACTGCCTGCACTATTTCTTTTCATTGTATTGTATTAGAGCATCATACACTAAGATTGTTGTTCCATTTCATGAATATCTTACTTTTTCTCTTCAATGTTATCAGGTACTATACAGATCATTTTGAAGGATAGCGACAGGTCACCTGCTCTCATTTCTCCATGTCACCTAGAAGCTTGTTGAGGTTTTTGTAATAGGAAATTTAACTCGTTACCTTGTAATTATGACAGTCATTATCTTTTGAGTTGATATTGACTTCTTCTATGTAAACTATTACATTTATTGTTTGTGATTTTGTTATCATGTAAAGTATAATATTTATTGTTTTAAATTTCATTTAATCAAACTATGAATTAGTTTTAATCTTTGTCTTTAAATTTTCTTTTTTTTTAATCTTGCTATTCATGGATAATCAATTAGAGTGTATTGTAGTTGAAAATTATGAGAAAATAAAATAGGTATCGATTTTGATTCTAATGATTTGAGATTTGTTTTATTAAAATTTTATTTATAAATATAATTTTTAATCAACTAGAGCATATTGTCATTGAAAATCTTGAGAAAATAAAACAGGTATCAATTTTGAATCTAATGATTTGAGATTTATTTTAATAAAATTTTATTTATAAATATAATTTTTAAAACATTTTAATGATTTTGCGATGACTTTTGCGACAAAAATGTTTTTGTCGCAAAATTATCGATATTACTGTTTATCGAAAATTTGCGACGAATTTTGAATTTGTTGCTAAATTCGTTGCAAATCTGCGACAAATTTATAAAATTTGTCGCAGATTTTGCGACAATTTTATAAAATTTGTCGCAGAATCTGCGACAAATTTATAGAATTCGTCGCAGATTTTGCGACGAATTTAGGATTTGTTGCAAAATTCGTCGCAGATTCTGCGACAAATTTAGGATTTGTTGCAAAATTCGTTGCAGATTCTGCGACAAATTTATAAAATTTGTCGCAGAATCTAAAAAAAATTGTCGCAGATTTTAAAATAAATTAATATTTTCGTTGCAATAATCTGGGACGAGTCAAAAATTCGTCGCAAAATCTGCAACGAATTCCTAAATTTGTCGCAAAATCTGCGACAAATTTAGATATTTGTTGCAGATATTTTGCGATGAATTCTGAATTTCGTCGCAAATTTTGCGACAAATTATAAAATTCGTCGCAAAATTTGCAACGAATTTTTAAATTTGTCGCAGATTTTTTGTGACGAATAAAAAATTTATCGCAGTTTTTGCAACAAGTTTTGTTTTCGTCCCAAAAAATCTGCGACAAATATTATTATTCGTCGCAAATTTTGCGACAAATTTTTTATTCGTTGGAAATAATCTGCAACAAATTTTAAAATTCGTCGCAAATTCTGCGACAAATATTTATAATTTGTTGCAGATTTTTTGCAACGAATTTGAAAATTTGTCGCAGAATCTGCAACGAATTTAAAAATTTGTCGCAAAATCTGCGACGAATTTTCAAATTCGTTGCAAAAATTTAGATAAATTATATTAAAATCTGCGACAAAGATTTGCGACGAAAATTTAATTTGTTGGAAATTTTGCGACGAATAATGAATTTGTCGCAAAATTTGCGACAAATTCTTTTTTTTTTGTCGCAGAATATTGCGACGAGTATTTGGCGACGAATTTTTTTTTGTCGCCAAATTTGTCGCAAAAATTTTTTGCGACGAATTTTTTTTAAAAATTCGTCGCAAAATTTGTCGCAAAATCGAGTTTTTTTTGTAGTGAGTTGCGTCCAACCTAGGTTATCACATGAAATTTAAAAATATCCATACTAATCCACAAGCCTCATTTTTAGATAGGTTCAACACTGTGCTAGTAGGGAGGTCATATTTAGGCAACCACACGACATAGTTAGTACACATTAACCTTAAGAATCACATGTTTGATCAAGCCCAAGGTAAACTCTTAAGTTTGCCTAGAACAAAGTCACTTCTCTCCCTTCCAATTAATTTACAATCTCTAAATTCTAACTTTTCTTGCCATTTCATATACTTCATTAATTTCTTAGTCTTTGGTTGCGACTAACATAGCAATTAGACATGACTCCTTAAACCCCATCCATGATGTCAATTCTAAATCCCCAAAAGAATCAATCTTCCTTGACAATGTCTAGGAATAATGATTGATTTTTCCCAATAATTGCCTAAAATATAACACCATCATGTTGATGTTAGGGGAATGACCTTGCAAAACATGGAACTTACATCTCATCAAAACTAAACTAAAGAAACAATGTGTTGATAACCCAACTAATTAAATTAAGATGAAGTCCCCTAGCAGTATATTACTACTACCAAATAGTATCTTTATCCCATTCCAGCCAATGGGGGCCTACAAAATTTTTCTCTATTGAATCATCCCTATGATCCTTACTAAGTCACCAATGAGGAATACGAATCTCAGCTTCCATGGTACTTGGGCTTCGTTTACAAGACAAGAGACATCGAATATTATATTCGCTTACCGTCTCTTGTTAAGTGTAGACATATTGCACAAGGATACTGCAAGAGTGTCCTAGACCTAGGATAGAAGGAATGCATGAAAGAGGATGGGGTGGTACTTAGGCATAGATATTACATGTTCTCTTGGACGTTGGTGTCCCATTTCTCCCTCATCTCATTGTCGCTTTGTCTCACTATCTTGCTTAGTATTGTATCCCTCTTCCTATCATCATTGCTTGCCACCCCTCTGCTGGTCGTCTGAGCGAAGAAACAATTGCCAACATTTGTTCGTCTGAAGCAATAGTCGGTGCCAATTGTTTGCCCGAAGAAACAATAAGCATCATTCGTCCGTGTGAAAAAAAAATTTGCCACTGTTCCTTCATGTGAAGAAACTATCACTGCCATTCATTTGCGCAAAGAAATAGTCATTGTAGTTCATCCACATGAAGAAAGATTCACCCTCCCCCATCAACATTAGTCCCGCAAAAATTATCCACGAGAACAAGACATCAATGCTAATCATCTTTAACATCGGGTCATTTTATTGATAGTTTGAGATACAACCGTCACATGCATCAATCAATCAGAATGTGAACAAAGAATATAGTTTTGATTGCGAAGTTAGTTTTTTTTGCCTTTGATATCAATGGAAAGGAGTGATTTGAAATTTTCTATAATATTTCCCATTTAAAGATATAAAGAAAAATAGTCATTACTTCCTCATCTTCCAGTACCATTCTCTCTCTCTCACACACACACACACACACACACACACACACACACACACACACACACACACACACAATTTTAGGAAACAAACCCTAATTCTTTGGATCATTTTTTTTTTCATTCCTATTTTCATCAACCTCAGACAATACACCCTAAACCTAAGCCTTGCAAGTGCAGAAATCTTGCATGAAAACTCACATTCAAACTCAACCCTAAGCCTAAGCCTTGCAAGTGTAGAAATCTTGCACGAAGACTCACAACCAAACTCCCAGTAGCACAGTCCCTTGACTCCTGCATTTCATCAATCTTTTGTTTCGTTTGTGGTTAAATCTTATTGTCGTGGCATTATCTTAGGCTGCAGTTTGCCAAAACTAAATTTTAAGGAGCAATATATATCATATAATATAATCTATATACTATTAAAATCCTATCCTTCGGTCCGGTTTGATTTGTCCGGTCCAACCCTGATAAAACCCTCAAACCGTAAAATTTTCAAACCATTCCCGACCTCATCCATTAGGGTTTTGCTTGCTCCGCGAGAAAGAGAAAATGCAAACATTTTGCTCGGATTTCACTTGGAGCAGCACCTCCTGTTGCTTTTCCCGCTCAAAAGTAAGAAAATTAATGCTCAAATTCTTGCAGCATCAATTATAATCTCAATTAGGAATTGTTATATTGGCAGATGGAGAGACTCCACTCTGCCAAAGGCAAGAGAGGCGAAAGAAACTGCCGCTGGGAGGAGGAAGAGGCGGTGGCGATGATGGTGGAGGAGGCAGTTGAGGGGCTGGTGGCTACTGCTGTAATGCTGGCCTTATCCACTTCCTGCCTCGCTTCTGTTCTGGGGTTTGTCTTGCAGATAAAAGAAAACATAAAATCTACATTGCTATAGAACATTTTACGGTTAAATAATTTCTGGTAATTGTGGATCCTTGCAAAGCAAGTTTTGACAGTCGAACTGGAATTAGAATTATAGAACAAACAAGGCTAGCAGTTTAATGGTTGAATTGGTTAAACCAATAATCATTTATAAAATATGATTTACAAGTACCAACTGTTTATATAAATTTAACAAAACTAAGATAAACTAGTAAAAACACATTGAACCTAAAACCTAGAAGTTCAATAAAAAATTATCCAGGCCAGTAAGTGTTCCTCATAATTTTGGTTTACTAATGGAGTTTTTGTCAAACAGTAAAACGTAAAAGAGAACCGATAAGGTTAGCAATTTAATGGTTGAATTGGTTCAACGTAATGTTCAATAAAAATAAGATAAACTAGTAAAATATTTGAACCTAAGATCAAGCAATTCAATTAAAAAAAAAATGTCCCAACTACTAGATCTGCTTCTACTGTTTTTGATTTACTATATGGAGTTTACGTCAAATTGGATTATTCACGGATTGCAAGTTGGACCAGTTGATCAACACAGTAAACACTTGAAAAATTCAGTGTTCAGCTTATTTGTTGCAGTAGCCTATAGCCAGTCTATGTCAAACGAAGCAGCTTTGTTTCAGAAAGCCTGTATTGGCTGCCATGATATGGGAGGCAATATTTTGCAGCCTGCAAGTCCATGAACTCTAGCTTTTTCATCAGATCAGTTTATATCTAGTGATTTCATCAAATATCTCATTTCCAGGGTGCGACTCGCTTCTTGAAAGATCTATAAAGGTAGTATCTGAGCCAACAAACATTGTGCAAATCTAATGAGGTTTAACTCAATCTGTGTTTTCTTGGCAGGAATGGTTTTAACACGGAGGAATCACTATACAACATAACATACTATGGAAAGGGAAGAATGCCAGTGAGTAGCCATACCTTTGTGTCATTTGCAGCTTCAGAATGTTGTTTGAGACGCATAGATGATTACATTTCTTTCATGGATTTGGAGAGAGGTGCACGCCAAGAGGGCAATGCACATTTGGACCAAGGTTGCAGGAGGATGAGATTAAACTCTTGGCTGAGTTTGTCAAGTTGCAAGCGGATGGAGGATGGCCAAAGTTGGAGATCTATGGAGATTGAATTCCTCATGGAACATGTTCAGATTCTCATCTCTTGTTGAAATACATGCTGTAGAAGAGCTTTCATCAGTGTTGAATTGTAATGATCATGCAATTCAGAATAACAGCAAAAGACTAGATCAGTGAACTTCCTATTTCGAGATACTCCCAAATAAAGTATGAAAAGATAAAGTTCAGCATCTATTTAAATAAGAGAGGTGCATAAGGAACCATAATCAGATATTTCAATACGTGATGATGATGACAGTAAGTTTAATACATCAGAACCAGAACTTTTGTGGGATTTAAATCAAATCAATAATCAAAATAAAATGGCAAGAATCTTCATATCAGGAAATTCATGTCATTAGATCTACCTAGGCAGATCCATGTAATGCAAAATCAGCAAGAGAAACGATCTAATAGGAACTATACATACTACAATGGAAGAAGAAGCAAATGTAATTGCAGACCAAAATCTAACAGAAGCATCAATTTTTTCCTCACCAATTTCATAAGCAATGGTCACAATCAGGTATCATCAATACTAAAAGTATATAACCTTTCACAGAAATAACACGCTGAAAGCTAATAATTGGTATCCAAAAGAGGTGTTGATAAAACTTAAACTACAGGAAAATTGCTATGATTTCGTACAAACAAGCCCCTTTAGAGAAGAAACTTCAGACTAATGAATGAATTTATAGCTTAGAAATGGTATGGGCTACAACATTATTCTGGCATACCAACAGAAATGCCAGTGTTTTACAATGTGGCCAATGAAATTCCATCTAACCTATAAAACCATGATTTTTACTTTTTTTTTTTTTTAAAAATAAACTTATATCCTAGATCTTTTATTATCTCAGGAATAGGCCATATCACTTTGTAATCGACAACATTAAAGAGTGACTTATCTCTAAATCCTGTATAAAGCTTGTCTCTTAAATGGATGACTTTATTTCTTGCAACGGCAGCCAAGCGAAGTAATTGATTCACCAAAGATGATGTCACTCAGAAGGTACCAATTTCACCTAAGGCAGCTACTTTTTTATTCTGATAATGTCCCCTTGATTTTTGTTTTCAGCACCCTGATCAAGCACATTAGCACATTTAAGAGACAGCAAAGGTGGCATGTGGTTTTGAAGGTTGGGTTACCCCAATGAAATCACAACAGACCGTGACAATGAAGGGAATATTGATTGAGAAGCCGTTCCACAAGGCTGTTAGGCTTAGGAGCCAGCGCAAATGTTAAGCCATCCCAGAAATGGAATGTGGTTGATTCATTCAAAATCTTGTTCAAAAGAGCATCTTCTTCAACTCTTTCAAATTCACCGGAAGGATCTGCAAAATACCTGTATAGTATCCAATTGGATTGTCAAGTGAATCTTCCATAATGATGGAACCTTAGTTGAAAATGATGACAGAACAATTATAAATGATGTGTCCAGCAGTAAAACAGAAATTCACAAATAACGGTCCTTGCTAAACAGAGCAGAAACTTAGACCATAAGACAAATTAGGCATTGTGCCCATGTTGTGTATAACGAGCAAAAACTACAAAAAAAGTCACTTTAAATGCAAATAAAGAATTAAATGATAGTTTAATTAGGAAAGCAAATTCCACAGTCTTGCATGAAAGAAAATTATAAATTTTGGACAGAAAATATCATGCTTGATCTTCAGTTTTGACACAATTATAGACTTAACAATAGCCAAGCTAATTGTTGTCTGGTTTAAATGAAGGTAGTGGATGAATAGTTTGTGATCTGACTGAAATAGTTCTTGTCAATTAGAAACAAAAAAATCAATCTTCAATAAATCGAGCACCTTGTGATATTTGTGGAACTGATAGGATGAAAGATAAATTGAGGTTACATCTGCATATCAAACTTATCAGTCTTGTCAGAGACCCTGTTTATTACTCGTGTCATAAGCTCAGCCCCATTCCACCTTAAAAGGTTGTCATGATATGTTGCAACTAATTCTTTAAGGCACTCCAGCATCAGTGAACTGCAGATATATCCAGGTGTGAGTGGGAATCAACTACTAATCCTATAAATGAGCAAATGTAAAGCAAACAGCATAAAATAAAACAAAACTGTTTGCAAATCCTGATCATGTCATCTTGTTAATCCTCAATTAAAAAGGTTTGTAATTTCCGAACAAACCTGAGTACCTGTTCTTCTCAAATGCCATGACCGCACCATTGAAGATATACTGCCAGATGTGTTAGGCTCGATTGATGCCAGGTTCTTAAGCAGATATAGAGGCTTTAGAATTACAATATCCGAATCAAGGTATATGCCGCCATACCTACAATTTTAGAGATACAAACTTATAGTGTGACATAAGGAGGAAATATATAGCTTCAGTAGTCATAAAGTTTATGATACTATAGTAGTTAAGTTCAGTAACTATATTTTCAATATTGTTAAAAGGTTTGTTGGTCAATTATTGGAATAAGGTTACTTCTAAATTGTAGATTCTAGTAACTATCGACACAGGAAATGAGAAATAGTTACTTGGAAATCTTGCAATTGATAAACAATGTGCAAATGATAAACAAGCCAGCTACATGAATCTTATCTCAATTAAATTATGCAAGATTACATCACAAGTGTTATTGAATCTCTCAAAATAATTTGCAACTGATAAACTAATAAAACAAAAAAAAAGAATAAAATAAAAGAGAATTCCGTACATAGTACATGATGGATGTAGTAATTATGCTTACTAATCATTGCTCATAATATTGTATGCATATATAAAATAGACAAAAGAAAAAAGTCAATAATAAACAAAAATATTACTTGAAATTCATGGGTAGGCTGCTGCTTCAATTTTGAACTTTAACTTGCATTTCTTTCATGCAGAAGAAGGGTGTATTCATAAAAGAACTCTTACTCGAGCAATAAGATTAAAAACTTACTTGAATAGAACAGCAAGACGCACTAACTCACTATAATGAACAGAATAATACTTCGTCTTCCTCCAATCAAAGAATGCAGAGGAAAAAACTCGTGCTTCAGTGTCCTTTAGAAGTTCCTCAAGACTTGGTATTGCAACAGCAACTCTATACCTGTGGCAAGTACATGATGTAGTCAATAAAAGGCACTTAGATGCATATTCACATGAAAACAAGCATTTCTTCAGCACACATATCCTTGACAATAAGTAAAATAAAATCATGAATCAACGAAGCACCTAAATATGAAACTGTTATTTTTTATTTTATTTTACTGACCTCTTTTGAAATCAGTATTGGATATTCATAGGAAGAAAAATGAAGTCTCGATGATGGCATCTAGCCAGATCAATAGAGATATGAACTATAAATGCACAATGAGGTGTAGATGGAGATCAAATATAACTGTACAAGATCCCAGAAGCATGTATGGAGAAAAAGTTAGAAGTTTTAGTAAGCTAATTGGCCGAAAGTATCAGAAAGGATGTTCAATTAACTAGTATGTGGGGGGAAAAACCTGACTTGCGTGAAATCAAGCAGGAAAGTTTCTAGGAGGAAGAATGTGAGCATGACAAGGAAGCAATGCTGGACACAGCAAGTCGAGCAAAACCTTTAAAGGAAACTGCTTTTTAGATAAGGAATGCAATACCCCTCCTTGACAAGGTCCCTGAAGAAGCCCAGCTCCATTGTCTCAGTGAACACAACAACACAAGCTTCCCGATGATGGTGAAGAAGACTCTCAAGGCCCTGCCGATACCGGGGACCATAAGTCCATTGTGGACTGTTCCGCACCATGAATACTGTTATGCCACATTGTCCACTGCCAGAAACTGCTGTTGGATATATTGTGAATGGAAAGGGAGGTGGAGAGGAAAGAAACTCCATTGTGAATGAGATTTTAGTCCCACATTAGGAGTTTCAAATGAATAGAAAGGGAGGTGGAGAATAAAGAAGCTCCATTGTGAATGAGATTTTAGTCTCACATTGAGAGTCTCAAGGCATAATTGTTGGTTTATATTGTTTCACAAGCATGTTAGTTGTGAACAAATGCATTGGGAGAGACTCTCTATCATGCGTGGATATGCAGGGGGATGCAAATCCAAGGCCCGGATTTGTACTGAACCAAGTAGACTCGTGTGCGTGCACGACCTGCGCGCGTCGAATGCCCGACCGGTCGGGGCAAAATTTGTCCAAGCGGATAAACCAACGTTTTGCCAAATTTTTTGCTCAAATATAACGTATGCATTAATTGTTGATTAATGCAAAATCAGTAACCCCCAGACATTTGGATTTGGAAGGTTAATTGGCAGTAAATGACGTTAATTCGGTCATTGATTACATCGGGGGTTTGAACCCTATATAAAGTGGCTGTGACCGAGAGCAAAAAAAAAAAAGTAGAGATTGTCATCCACCTCGTTCCCGACTCCCCGTGTGTTTTCCCTTGGTAGCGTTCGGGTGCTTCTTCAGTTCGCTGCGAGCAACGAGTGCTTCGTTGTGCCCATGGTTTCGTTGTTGTATCCTGAGAGACGGACGTCCATCAGAACCTCTAAGCACCGTCGGAGGAGGACAAATTTGTTTCAAGGAAACTGCGTTACGCAGACCTTAGCAACTCTTCTAGTTCGACTCAAGAAGTCCGGTTCGAGAAGATTGGTTCGGGAAGAGCGGTTCGTGAAGTCCGGTTCGGGAAAATCGGTTCAAGACGTCCGGTTCGGGAAACCTACTCTGGAGATTCTGTTCGGGAGATTCCAGCTCAGGAATTCCAGATCGGGAATTCCTGCCCGGGAGACTGCATTCTGCATAAAAGGCAGCTCAGGCTACTCAACAGCTAAGTTGAAATTTCTGTAATTTCAATTGAATTTTTGTTAACTCTCCGAAAAAGAGTATTTCCTCCTACAATCTTGAAACAGACTTTGTTTCTGTTGAGATGGCCACGGAAAGTGTTGAGGTGAAACATACTCATCACCAGACCCCCTCTGCCCCGATTGGGAATGCCCCAATCAACTATGGGGAAAAACCAGAGAAGTTCATTGGGTTGAACTTCAAGAGGTGGCAGCAGAAGATGCTCTTCTACCTGACCACGCTCAATCTAGCTCGGTTCTTGACCGAGGACCCTCCGAAGCATGCTGAGGTTGCTGAAGTGGAGGCTTGAACTCATTCTGAGTACTTATGTCGAAACTATATCCTCAACTGCCCGGCCGACTCGTTGTATGTTGTGTACAACATAAAGAGAACGGCTAAGGAGTTGTGGGAGTCCTTGGACAAGAAATATAAGACGGAGGATGCAGGGGCCAAGAAGTTCATCGTTGGCCGATTCCTGGACTACAAGATGGTGGACTCCAAGACAGTGATCAGCCAAGTCCAGGAGCTTCAGGTGATCTTACATGAGATCCACTCAGAAGGTATGGTTCTGAGTGAAACCTTCCAGGTAGCAGCAATCATTGAGAAACTATCTCCCGGTTGAAAGGATTTCAAGAACTATCTGAAGCACAAGTGGAAGGAGATGAACGTGGAGGAACTCGTTGTTAGACTTCGCATCGAAGAAGACAACAAGGGTTTAGAGAGAAATATGTTCTCTCAGGCTATTGTAAAAGCCAACGTGGTCGAGCACGGACAAAGCTCGAAACGGAAAAATTCCAAATCTTCCAAGATGGGACCCAGAGGAGGCATAACCAAGAAGTATTGATTGCATATTTATCGGATATGCACATAACAACAGTGTGTATTGGTTTTGTGTATATGAGTCACAACTACCAGATATACACAAGAACTCGATAATAGAATCGAAAAATGCCTCATTCTTCGAGCATGTGTTTCCATATAAGACCCAAGAGGATGTTAGCTCCTCAAAACGGGTGGAGAACATACCAGAGGAAGAAAAGGATGATGAACCAGTTGAGGCTGCGCTTAGGCGAAGTAAGAGAGCTCGGGTGGAAAAATCTTATGGAATAGATTTTATCACTTTCATACTGGAAGGTGAGCCCCAAAGCTACTCAGAAGCAGTAAATTTTTCTGATGGACCTCACTGGAAAGAGGCAATTTCATCTAAAGATAGAATCTATCCTACAAAATCACACTTGGGAACTTGTGGACCTTTCTCTGGGGAGTAAACCATTAGGTTGCAAGTGGATCTTTAAGAAGAAGATAAAATCAGATGACACAATTGACAAGTATAAGGCCAGATTGGTAATTGTTATTTGATAATTGTCATATGATTATTCAAAGATACAAAGATTATCCCTATTTATATACAAAACTAGGACCTTTTCAAAGGAATAAATCAAATCCTATCCTAAGAATAAATCAAACTCTATTCTAGGAAATACTTATCCCTAATAATATTTAGGATATTCTAACACTTCCCCTCAAGCTAGAGCATATAAGTTATATGCACCCAGCTTGTTACATATGTAGTCAATTCGAGGACCTCTCAGTGATTTAGTAAATATATCTGCTAGCTGATCATGTGAGTTAACAAAACTAGTAGATATTTCTCCAGATATGACTTTCTCTCTGACGAAGTGACAGTCGACTTCAATATGCTTTGTCCTCTCATGAAAAACTGGATTTGAAGCAATATGCATGGCGGCCTGGTTATCACATATAAGTGACAGTTGTGTGACATCTCCAAACTTTAACTCCAGGAGCAACTGTTTAAGCTATATAAGCTCTTGACTGGCTATAGCCATAACTCGATATTCTGCCTCTGCACTGGATCTTGCCACAACATTCTGCTTTTTGCTTTTCCAAGAAATAAGGTTACCTCCGATAAATATACAAAAACCAGAAGTAGATCTCCTATCACTGGGAGACCCTGCCCAATCTGCATCAGAATATCCTATGATTCGAGTATGTCCTTTGTCTTCGTACAAAAGACCCTTTCCTGGAGCGCCTCTGATATATCGAACAATGCGAATTACAATATCCCAATGTTCTTTACATGGGGAGTTGAGAAACTGACTTACTACACTTACTGCGAATGAGATATATGGACGAGTACCAGTAAGATAACTTAGTCTCCCTACTAATTGCCTGTATCGTTCAGGATCTGGTAGAAGCTCCCCCTGATTTGGCAAGAGCTTGATATTAGGATCCATAGGGTTGTCAACTGTCTTTGAGTTTAACATTTTTGTTTCTTCTAGAATATCCATTGCATACTTTCTTTGGGATATAATGATTCCATTTCTGGACTGTGCTACTTTTATCCCCAAGAAATATTTGAGTCTGCCGAGATCTTTTGTCTGAAAATGTTTGAAAAGATGTTGTTTCACCTGTGAGATCCCAAGATGATCACTACCTGTGATGACAATATCATCAACATAAACCACTAGGTAGATGCAACCAGTAGATGAGTGGCGATAAAAGACAGAATGGTCAACATTGCTTCGAGTCATGCCAAACTGTTGAATTACAATACTGAATCTACCGAACCATACTCTGGGTGACTGTTTGAGACCATATAAAGATTTTCGCAAGCGGCACACAAGACCAGAAGACTCCCCCTGAGCAACAAAACACGGAGGTTGCTCCATGTAGACTTCTTCGAGCAAGTCACCATGTAAGAATGCATTCTTGATGTCCAACTGATATAGAGGCCAGTGTTGAATCGCAGCAATGGACATGAGTAAGCGTATAGAAGACATCTTGGCAACAGGAGAAAACGTGTCCTCATAATCCAATCCGAAGACCTGAGTATAGCCTTTAGCAACGAGACGAGCTTTAAGTCGATCAACCGTTCCGTCTGGACCAATCTTCACCGTATATATCCATCGACAACCAACAACTGACTTTCCTGGTGGTAGAGGAACGAGGTCCCAAGTCCCATAACTCCGAAAAGCACTCATTTCATCTAGCATAGCCTGTTTCCATCCTGGGTGGGCAAATGCATCTCCTGCATTTTTCGGAACAGAAACAGACGACAAAGAAGAAAGACAAGAATAATAGGAAGGAGAAAGACGATGGTAACTCATAGATACATAATGTGGAGAAGGATTACGAGTAGAACGTATATCTTTCCTAAGTGCAATGGGAATATCAGATTCAGAAGACTCGACCGGAGGAAGGGGTCTTTCCTAAGGAGAAAGACGATGGTAACTCATAGATACATAATGTGGAGAAGGATTACGAGTAGAACGTATATCTTTCCTAAGTGCAATGGGAATATCAGATTCAGAAGACTCGACCGGAGGAAGGGGTGTAGGATCTGGCTCCAGAGATGATCCCATGGCTGGCGGCAAAGCTGGGTGAGGACGACGCTGATAAACCTGCAACGGAGGAGAAATTGGAGCTGGAGGTGATAGAGAGTCCTCCGGAGGATAAAAGACTGATATAGGCACAGAAGAAGGAAACTCGGAAGACGATTCTGAAGGCCCAAAGAAAGGAACCGAATCAAAGAACGTGACATCAGCAGAGATGAAATACCGACGGAGAGTAGGGGAATAGCACTTGTACCCTTTCTGAGACCGTGGGTACCCAAGGAAAACACATTTATGCGACCGAGGAGAGAGTTTATCAATTCCAGGATCAAGAGTATGAGCAAAACATGTAGAACCAAAGACCCTAGGTGGTAAAGGATGAAGGGACTGATTTGGATACAGTATATGATAAGGTATTTGACCCTGTAAAGTAGAGGAAGGCATGTGATTGATAAGATAACATGCAGTAAGTATGACTTCTCTCCAAAACCGTAGAGGAACATGAGAGTGGTGGAGAAGAGCCCGGGTGGTCTCTAGAAGATGACGATTTTTGCGTTCTGCAACTCCATTCTGTTGAGGAGTATGAGGACAAGACTTCCGATGTAATATGCCGTGAGTTGCCAAGAAGGTCTGAAACGGAGTGGATAGATACTCACGTGCATTATCACTCTGCAAGGATTGGAGAGGGATACCAAATTGTGTTTTTATTTCATTAAAAAAAGATTGAAAAATAGAAAATAGAAAATAGTTCAGATCGATCCTTCATCAGATATAACCAAGAACAACGGGAGAAATCGTCTATAAAAGTAACAAAATATCGTGACCCCAATGTAGAGGTAACACGACTTGGACCCCAAATATCGGAATGAACCAAAGCAAAGGGAGACGTAGCCTGATTTATAATGCGAGGAGAAAACGAACTACGTACATGCTTACCTAACTAACATGACTCACAAGATAAAAACTTTAAGTGAGATAGACTAGGATGTAATTGTTTTAACTTATCGAGACCAGGATGTCCTAACTGAGCATGAATCACAAGTGGAGATGTCGCCGTTGTACCAATGAAAGAGTTTTGGTGAAGTCGATATAGACCATGAGCCTCACATCCGAAGCCAATCATCCTCCTCGTATTCCGATCCTGCAATGAAACAGAGGATTTAGTAAACGAGATGACACAATCAAGAGACCGAGTAAGCTGACTTATTGATAATAAATTAAAGGGAGCACCAGGGACATAAAGAACATTCTTAATGTGAAGAGATGGAGAAGAATGAATACTACCAACACCTTGGGACTGAGTTTGAGAACCATTTGCCATGGTGACAAAGGGTAAATAACCGGAAGTAGATAACGAGGAAAAAAGAGATCTATTACCGGTGATATGATCGGTGGCCCCAGAGTCAAGTACCCAAGGACTCGAAGAGCGAGATATGCCAGCAAAGGAATTACCAGCTTGTGTAACGACAGCAAGGGAATTAGAATCCCGTCGATCCTCATACCATTTCAGAAAGTCATCATAGGAAGGCTGTGGAGTCGGAGCCGGAGTTAGTTGTGAAGTGGAAGCTGAAGAAGTGACAGGACTTTGGGCGATCTGAGCAGCACGCGGAGGTCGACCATGAAGACTCCAACATTTATCAATCGTGTGTCCTGGTCGGTGACAATGATCACACCAAGGACGTCCTTTGCCACCCTTACGAGGTGGAGGTTTGTTATTGTTCCGAGAAACCAAAGCCGAAGAGTCAACAGGAACAGAAGATGGAGTTGCTGAGATTTTGGCTGGGACACGGAGGAGAGTCGCCCAGGTAGAGTCCATGGTGGCCTCTATGGGGCTGCCTAGGATTTGATCACGAATATGAGAGTAATCTGTGGGCAGACCAAATAAGGCCAGAGACATAAAAAATTTCTTCTGATTTTCAAGCTCTGCAACAGGAGTGGCAGCAAGTGGGAGCAGGTCATTGAACTCGCATAGAAGGCTAGAGACTGATCCCAGATAAGTTGACATAGAATCTTCGATCTGACGGGTACTAAGGATATTCATGAGGTCTTCACAAACTTGATAAAGTCGCCGAGAAGTGTTTGTAAACAGTTGTTGAGCCTGTATCCAAACATCCTTGCAGGTGATATGAGTGCGGAAGACATCCCTAAGAGATGGATGAATAGTAGCCCGGATAATACAACACAACTGAGCATCAACCTTTTTCCATAAAGGACGATCTGTGACTTGAATATCCTCCTCAGTTTGGGTGAGATGTGTCTCATAACCCTGTCCAACAAGCCAGAGTTTAATGTGAGAGGACCAAGAGGAATAATTCTTACCATCCAACAACTCCGACGATAGCGGTGCCGTGACGTGGTTGGTAAAAATTGAAAGATCCGGTTTCATAGTGCTGGAGGTAGCCATGACAAATTAAATCAGTTCTCCTCCAAGAAAAAATCGCACGGCTGGTGCTCCTCCACGGGGATCTGAACGACCACAGGACTGATGCCAGGAGTCGCGTGGAGTAGCAGTATGTCGGTGGCGACGACGAGGGAATCCGAGGACGGAAGGAGAAACCCGGATCTCGGATCGAGGACGCCGGAGCAAGGAGCGTTCAAGGGAAGAGATTCAGTGATAGGCGAGGGCAGCGGCGTGCGTGCTCGAGTAGCCGAGAGGCGCCGATGTGCGTGAATGGCAGTCGAGGGCGGCGGCGTGCGCGAGTGGCAGGCGATCCTGTTCGCTGATGGCTGGAGGTCAGTTGCCAACAGGCTGACCCGTGGGCAGGATCTCGCTCCCAGGTCGCGAGCGAGATCGAAGGCGCGTTCGGGCGCGTTCGGGAGAAGAACGCGTTCGGGAGAAGAACGCGTGCGAGGAAATCATGTCGGGAGAAGAACGCGCGTCGAGAGAAGCCGCGCCGTGAGAAGGAATCGCGAATACGAAACCCTAACGCTCTGATACCATGTTATTTGATAATTGTCATATGATTATTTAGAGATACAAAGATTAGCCCTATTTATATACAAAACTAGGACCTTTTAAAGGAATAAATCAAATCCCATCCTAAGAATAAATCAAACTCTATTCTAGGAAATACTTATCCCTAATAATATTTAGGATATTCTAACAGTAATTAAAGGTTACCGACAACGAGAAGACCTTGATCACTTTGATACGTATTCTCTGGTGTCGAGAATAACTTCTATTAGAATGTTGGTGGCATTGCTGCTCTATGGAACTTGGAAATACAACAGATGGATGTAAAGACGGTCATTCTAAACGGAGATTTATAAGAGAAAATTTACATGAAGCAACCAGAGGGGTTTTTTGTGCTAGGACAGAATAACCAGTTCCGAAGCTGGTGAAGTCTTTATACGACTTGAAACAAGTTCCGAAGCAGTGACATGAGAAATTTGATAATGCTATGCAAGAAGGTGAATTCAAACTCACTGAATGTGATAAATGTGTCTACACGAAAGCTACACAAGATGAGTAACATACTTATCATTGGGAGTAATGATAAGATATTCAAATCCACTAAAGACATGTTGAACTCAAGATTTGACATGAAAGACATGAGTCTAGCTGATGTGATTTTAGGAATCAAAATTCTTAGAACAGCTGAAGGACTTGTTCTTAGTCAGTCCCATTACGTGGACAAGATTCTTAAGAAATTCACTAATGGTGATACTACATTGGCACGAACACCGATAGACACAAGCCCACATCTATCGAAAAATTGAGGAGAAAGTATCTCTCAGGTAGAGTACGCTCGGGTGATTAGAAGTCTAATGTACTTAATGAATTGTACAAGACCAGACTTAGCCTACGCAGTAAGCAAACTAAGTAGATACACGAGTAATCCCGGTGTTGAGCACTGGAAAGGGATAACAAGAGTACTGAGGTACTTGAGATATACTCATAGAAATGGACTGCACTATATGAGATATCCTGCTGTTATCGAAGGATACAACGATGCGAGTTGGATATCTGACATAAAAGACTCGAAGTCTACGAGTGGATATGTGTTCACTCTGGGAAATGCAACCATTTTATAGAAATCTTCTAAGCAAACCGTAATAACCAGACCCACGATGGAGTCTGAGTTTGTAGCTCTTGATAAATGTGGAGAAGAGGCTGAATGACTAAGGCAATTCTTAGAAGATGTATCGAGATGGACGAAACCCGTGCCGACAATTTGCATACATTGAGATAGTCAATCAGCGATTGACCGGGGCACAAAGTCATCTGTATAATGGTAAGTCTAGACATAAACGTCGGAGACACAATACTATTAGACAACTACTCTCAACTGGAGTTATCACTGTTGACTATGTAAAGTCAAAGGATAACTTAGTAGATCCGCTAACCAAAGGGTTAAATCGAGAGTTAGTTGCAAGTTCATCAAGAAGGATGAGTTTGATGCCGGTAGAAAATATTGGTGCAAAGGAAACCCAACCTATGCAGACTGGAGATCTCAAGAATTAGGTTCAAAGGAACAACCTAACTGCACTGACAAATGTTACTCACTGTGAGGGAATGACCCGTTGAAACAGTGAAGGATGGAGGTTAAGCGTACGACTTTTAATGATTCATTAGAGTTATGAGGAAAGTTCTTAAGAGATCACCCATGTGAGAAAGAAGTGGGGCCGCTTCGAAGAGAATTGAAGGCACAATTCTTAGAACTTCTCGCAGAATCCAGCGTGTTCATGGCCAAGAACGAACACACTCATGAGAACTGAGGTGTATCAGGGAGAGTCCTGGGTGAGATGTGTCAATGCTTACACAAACGACATCACAGTTCAAGGATATCATGTCTATTGTCAGCTAGTAAGTAAACAGATCTTCATAAGGGAAGGTTCAAAGAGTAAAACCTACCTGTCCTATACTGGACTCAACTGCTGAATGCTATCACATACCCTGTTTCCATTCATGTGGGGGATTGTTGGATATATTGTGAATGGAAAGGGAGGTGGGGAGGAAAGAAACTCCATTGTGAATGGGACTTTAGTTCCACATTAGGAGTTTCAAGTGAATGGAAAGGGAGGTGGAGAATAAAGAAGCTCCATTGTGAATGGGATTTTAGTCCTACATTGTGAGTCTCAAGGCATAATTGTTGGTTTATATTGTTTCACAAGCATGTTAGTTGTGAACAAATGCACAGGGAGAGACTCTCTCTCATGCATGGGTGCGCGGGGGGGGGGGGGGGGGGGGGTTGCAAATCCAAGACCCGGATTTGTACTGAACCAAGTAGACATGCGCGCGTCGAATACCCGACCGGTCGGGGCAAATTTGTCCAAGCGGATAAACCAACGTTTTGCCAAATTTTTTGCTCAAATGTAACAGATGCATTAACTGTTGATTAATGCAAAATCAGTAACCTCCAGACGTTTAGATTTGGATGGTTAATTGGCAGTAAATGACGTTAATTCGATCATTGATTACAACGGGGATCTGAGCCCTATATAAAGTGGCTGTGACCGAGAGCAAAAAAAAAGTATAGATTGTCTTCCACCTTGTTCCCGACTCCCCGTGTGTTTTCCCTTGGTAGCGTTCGGATGCTTCTTCAGTTCACCGCGAGCAACGAGTGCTTCGTTGTGCCCGTGGTTCCGCTGTTTTATCCTGAGAGACAGACGTCCATGGGAACCTCTAAGCACCGTCGGAGGAGGACAAATCTGTTTCAAGGAAACTGCATACGCAAACCTCAGCAACTATTCTAGTCCGACTCGGGAAGTCCGGTTCGGGAAGTCCGATTCGAGAAGACTGGTTCGGGAAGAGCGGTTCGGAAAGTTCGGTTCACGAAAACCGGTTCGAGACGTCTAGTTCGGGAAACCTGCTTTGGAGATTCTGGTCGGGAGATTCCAGGTCTGGAATTCCTGTCCGGGAGACTGCATTCTGTATAAAAGGCAGCTTGAGTTACTCAATAGCTAAGTTGAAATTTCTGTAATTTCAATTGAATTTTTGTTGACTCTCCGAGAGGAAGTATTTAGTCCTACAACTGCTCCATAAACTCTGAAAATGTTAGATGGGGATACAAACCAGGAAAATAGCCCCATCGCTGATCATGAGTGTGCATTCGACCCTCTTGGGTATGCTTCTACAGGTGCCCATTTGAGATCTCCTCTTGCTTCTCCACTACTAGTGTTCTTCTCCCCTCGAACCTTTTAGCATCATCACCCTTGCGCAAAGTTAGTGGCGTTCCCTCCATCTCCCTCAACAGCGTCCTTTGAATCAACCGATCGCCTTGAGTGAGGGTCGTTAGTCCGCGGCCGTCTGCATCCTGAAGCAAAGGATGGTTCCTGGGGTTCAAGAGTTCGAGGTTAGATCGGAGCATCCGCTCCCGTCGGAGGAAATTCCCCTTCCCTTCCAACCAACGCGCCCACCCCTCCCGCAGAGGTGACTCGCCGGAGCCCGTTTTTAGCAGCAGAGTGTCCTCGACCTTCCTGATGGAGTCGAGCTTGATCCGCATGTCCTCGTCCACCGGCTGATCATCCGACGCGAACGAGATCTTGCTCCTAAAGAGGCCGGAACCATAACACGAGGGAAAGCGTTTGCGCTGCCAGTCCTGATTCGTAGGGCCAAATCGCCTGCGGGCGACACCGAAGCCATGGTCCCAGAACAGGCCTGATCTGGGAATAGCCTGGACTGAAGTCTCGTCGGTATCTTGCTCATCGGAGTCCTCCTCCTCCACCTGGGCGCTTCCACCCCATTCCTCATCCTCCTCGACGACGTCAAGCTCTTCAATCGCGTCCTCTCCTGGGTTGGTCTCATTGAGCGGATCGATGTCGTCGTCTTCGAAGAGGGCAGTGTCAGGATCAGGATCTGGCTCCAAATGGGCGCGGCGGGGAAGGACGGAAGGGAGGCCGAGGCGGAGGGGAAAAGAAGGGGAGGAAGAGAGGCGACTATGGAGGACGGACAGAGAGAAGAGGATAAGAATGAGTGCTGAAGCGGCAGCGCATAGCAGGAGGCCGTAGCATGGCCGCCGCCGCGCGTGGCAGAGCATCACGATGGTTTCAGCGGCCGTAACAGCTTATTTGGAAAGGAGGGAATTAGAATTTATGTAGCGGCTCCGTCTCTATGGTCCCCGCAGGCAACCCTCTAGGCCGGCGACCATACGGTCTTCCCACCCCTGGCAGTGGGTTTTTGCCTTCCCTAGGATTCGAACCCTTGACCTCCAGGACAAGTACAATAGTTCCTGAATCCTAGTACCAATTGATTCAGGAACTATTGTACTTGTCCTGGAGGTCAAGGGTTCGAATCCTAGGGAAGGCAAAAACCCACTGCCAGGGGTGGGAAGACCGTAGGGTCGCCGGCCTAGAGGGTTGCCTGCGGGGACCATAGAGGCGGGGCCGCTACATAAAAAGACGCCTTTTTATGTAACGACCCCGCCTCTATGGTCCCCGCAGGCAACCCTCTAGGCCGGCGATCCTACGGTCTTCCCACCCCTGGCAGTGGGTTTTTGCCTTCCTCAGGATTCGAACTCTAGACCTCCAGGCTAAGTACTAAAGTTTATGAATCCTGATACCAATTGAGCTATGTTTGGAAAGGAGGGAATTGGAATTCAATTCCCTTCTTTGGTAGCAAATTTTAAGAAGGAATTGGAAAGGAATTGAATTCCAATTCCCTTCACACACCCCAAAATAAATCAGACCCAAAAGGGTCTGATTTGGGAAAGGAATTGAATTCCATTCCCTTCCAACTTTAAAATGACTAATTCACCCTGCTGCATGCATCCCTGGTGCATGCAACCCTGCTTCCATCTTTATTTTGCTTAAGGGTAAAATGGTAAAAATATAACAATTGATTTCAATTCCGATTGATTCCAAACATGGGAATTGGAATTCAATTCTGTTGTTTACTATTCATTCCAAACATGGGAATTGGAATTCAATTCCGGTCGGAATTCAATTCCGACCGGAATTGAATTCCAATTCCTTACTTGAAAGTTTCCAAACAGGGTGTAAGGGAATTGGAATTCAATTCCCTTCTTTAGTAGCAAATTTTAAGAAGGAATTGGAAAGGAATTGAATTCCAATTTCCTTCATACATCCCAAAATAAATCAGACCCAAAAGGGTCTGATTTGGGAAAGGAATTGAATTCTATTCCCTTCCAACTTTAAAATGACTAATTCATCCTGTTGCATGCACCCCTGCTTCCATCTTTATTTTACTTAAGGGTAAAATGGTAAAAATATAACAATTGATTTCAATTCCGATTGATTCCAAACATGAGAATTGGAATTCAATTCTGTTGTTTACTATTCATTCCAAACATGGGAATTGGAATTCAATTTTGTTATTTACTATTCATTCCAAACATGGGAATTGGAATTCAATTTCGATCGGAATTCAATTCCGACCGGAATTGAATTTCAATTTTTACTTAAAAGTTTCTAAACATGGTGTAACTGACGAACAGTGGTGGCGTCACTGGTGTTGGGCAGGGCCGACGACCAGTCTGCAAGAATTGTAATTTGGAAGGTAAATAAATAAATTCGACTAATAAATAATAAAAATAAAAATGGAGCCTACAAAAGCTGGAGAAAGAAGAGACAAAAAAACAGACCAACAGAAAATAAAATAATTTATTACAAAAAAATTCGCTGTCAATTGGGAATGCCCCACCATATTTATAATTTTTTAATTTTCATTTATCATGTCCATCAATATTAATCGCTTTTGTTTTGAAAAAAAATAATCCTTTGATGTCGATTAGGTTGGGAGTCGATTCCGGAGTTGCTGTCGGGAGGATGCAAACTGATATGATTTCGTTAAAACTAATATTGAAAATTATCTTCATAAAAGATATTATTCCGCTACAGGTAATCACGGATAGTAGCAATTCATTTCCCAAGATACAATGACGATGTCTCGAAATAGCAGCATTATAAATTTCGAGATCAGCGAATCTTCTTGTAGACTTTTTGGACTCTGGATGCACAAGATGGGATGAATGCAAATAACTTTGATGATTGAATGAATGAATCCATCATCTAAGAGACTCTATTTATACAAGGGAAGAGGTGAGGTACCCTTTGGTGAGTGAGTGTGACATTTGGTTTAGGATTAATCTAAGTCGTTCGATTTGGAGGGTTGTAACACTTCAGATAGCCTTTTGATCTCATCCATCAGATCTGGATGTCTGCAACCCTTCAGATCTCCCTTTGAACTTAGTCGCCAAATTTGATCTGATGTTTTAGATCAAGTCTTATTACCAATGGTCAAAAGGCGACTCTTCGCGATCAACGCTCCATATCGCGTCACTTGCGATCCAGCACCCATCTTCGATCCAACGATTGTCATTTGTTTGCCCAGTCAGCAGTCCAGTCATCTTTCTCCTCCTACTTGAGTGCCACGTAGGACGCCAGGTAGGCACTATCATGTCGCCTGGAGCATAAAGTTAAGCTCCTCAATATTTTTCGCGACAATGCGTACGTGCGAAGTGTAAAGTGCGAAGTGTAAAGTGCAAAGTGCGCCAACAAAGAGCCAATTGCGCACGTGTGCCGTGGCGGGTGGCGTGATCGCAAGTGCGAGCACCTGCACGCTTGTGAGAAGAGATCATCTGTGTTTTTCTTTTTTAACTTATTAACACAGGAACACATATAAGAAGACAAACTCCTTTAGAAATTTCAGATGTGGGACTATTCCCCCTCCACTTTCTTCTATGTCAATGTTTTTGCTGACTTATAATAAATTTCTCATTCACCCGTAATTGGTTTTGAGCAAATTAATAGTTTAGATTCATCTATGCGAAACATAAATTTTATTTTTGAAGTGAATTCTGACTTTTATCAAATGATGACACCTCGATTTCCCCTTGCAAAACTGTATATATTCTTTTTTTTTAAGAATCAAATATCCAATAATTCCCCACATAAATGGAAATTAATGCATGTATGCATGCTGATATTTTATAAGAGTTCAATCGATAAGTTAATGCATAGGGAGAGGTAGCTTGTGACTTTGAACCTTCCGTAGTGGAATGTTATCAAGCATACTAGGTTGCGCAGTGAACGTGATGTCTTGAACTACTCAGCATTTCTTTAAAAGACTTTGTCTAGGAAAGGGTCGTTGCTCCGATAACCAAGAAGACCCCTATACCTCGCCAAGACTTAGAAATCAATTTTTGAAATTTGCTTTTAAATTACTACTTGTTAAACCTGAATATAACAAAAGGTCAAATTAACTTTCCTAAATCAACACAATTCATCTCACAAAATTATAAAATTACCCTGGTTGATAACGTTAGATATAATGAGATGATTAAAGACAACAAAATTTAAAATTTTAACTTTAACTTTAATTAAAATTTTATCTTAATTAAAATCAAAACTTTAACTTTAATTATAATTTTACCTTAATTAATTAAAATTTTACATTAATTTAAAATCTTAACTTTAATTAAAATTTTACATTAATTAAAAATCTCAACTTTAATTAAATTTGACCTTAATTTAAAACTTCAACTTTAATTAAAATTTTACCTTTAATTTAAAACTTTAACTTTAATTAAAATTTTACCTTAATTAAAATTTCAACTTTAATTAAAAATTTACCTTAATTAAAACTTTAACTTTAATAAAAAATTTCACCTTAATTAAAACTTTAACTTTAATTAAAATTTATACCTTAATTAAAACCTCAACTTTACTTAAAATTTTATCTTTTACTCTAATTAAACTTTAACTTAATTAAAATTTTCGCTCAATTTCTAACCTAACTTAATTATAATTTTTATCTTTTTAAAACCTTAACTCTAATTAAATTTTAATCTAAACAAAGCCAAATTATTAGGTAAATTGAGGTAGGAGCCTCGACTAAGCCAAGGCGGCTTGCATACAAAACCTGGGGCACCTCCCATATGCGGCAGTAGAAATCCTGCCTAAATCGAAGTAAGACGCCTCAGGAATGAACTAAGGCGCCTCACTTTTGAACTAAGACGTCTCACTTAATAACTGAGATATCTCAGCTTGCAAAAAAGCAAAAAATGAACAAAATACTTATTTTCTTATCGAAACCCTTCTCTTCTTCCTCCTGCTGTCACCGAAGGTGCCTCCATAGACACTCTTGCCAAAAACTCAACTCAAGTTCCTTCTACCATGCCTCCTAGGTATAATATCTATTCATTTTTAGTATCTACGCTTGGTATTGATGATTTGTGTGATTGTATCCATGTAAAACCTTGATTGTGTCATGATTGATATTATTTAGGGAAAAAATAGATTTTAAATCCACCATCCACGAGTGGAGCAGATGCTCTCTCTTCTGATGATAAGTTCCTCACTAAACATCCTAGGCTTAGGTATCTAGAGTATACATTTTTACCTCTGAAAACTAGATGACTAAATCATTCTTATTTTCATAGCTATTGCTTAGAACTTATGGAAATTTTTGATTACTATCAGTTGAACCAACTCTTATTTTGTAGTCAGTCATACAACCTAACCCTATGCTCCCAATTCTATAATAATTTGATTAGGGTTAATGACGTGACTTATTCTACTAGAGTAGCAGGGAGAAACTTATGTTCTCCTCCACTGTCCTGATCGATCATTTAGGACTCAGGGCTTTCATATATCCTTTTCTCTACTTCCCCAGTAGGGAGTTGTCATTTGGTGAACCCTACTCACATCACCTTAGATACGATCCATATGTATTTCTTTGGGGTAGAGAGACTCCGACTGTGATTGATTTCATATCCTTATCCCTTAGAGTTTATGATTATGTGTTATACAGAGTTCTCACTACTTGTGTCCTGCCGGTCACATCTCAAGATGTGCGAACCATTTGTCCCTCTCACTCTTTTTTCCTTTATTCCCTATGGCAATGACTCGACATTGACATTGCATCCCACATATTCCATAACATCATCCTTGCATTATCTACCATCACCAAAAAGATAGTTGATGCAGGAGGGGATCCAAAATAATATTCAGATTTATATATTTAAGATTTTTTTAATTGGTTATATATTTTTATTTAGTTTGTTCCTAAATCTTAGGAAACTAAGTCTTGCTGGGTTTTTTTTAATTGGTTATATATTTTTGTTTAGTCTGTTCCTAAAATTTAGGAACTGACGCCGGACAGAATATAGATTATTCTGGGGTGAGAAGTTTCAGAGGGATTTACGAGAAAAGAATAAAAAAGTAATAACGAGATAAGGAGTAGTCAAAACTGGGCTTAAACCTTATTGAGAAAAACAAGAGCGAGAAGAGAAAAATAGAGATATAGCCGTAACATGACTTAAGCGAAGCAAATTGATTCAATATCAAAAAAACTTGTCCTTAACATCATCCAAGCATGAGTTTATATAGCACTCATATCTCTAAAAAAACTCTAAACTAACCAGACTTAGTCCCCTAAAATTTAGGAATAAATTTAACCAACAAAACTTAGTTCCTAAGATTTAGGAACAGACTAAACAAAAATATATAACCAATTAAAAAAAACCCAACAAGACTTAGTTTCCTAAGATTTAGGAACAAACTAAATAAAAATATATAACCAATTAAAAAACCTTAAATATATAAATCTGAATATTATTTTGGATCCCCTCCTGCATCAGTCTCCCGGAGTTGAAGAAAACTTGTCCTCGAGTTTGGCGTCTCCCTGATTGATGCTTCAGTGTAAAGGTGAACTCCTGCAAGTAATTTATCCACTTAGCGTGTCGACTACTCAACTTATGTAGACCGTTGATGTACTTCAAAGCCTCATGATATGTGAATAAGATAAATTCCTTCTGCACGAGATAATGGCGCCAATGCTTAAAGGATTGCACAATATCATAGAATTCCAGGTCATAGGTAGAATAATTTTTCTTGGCACCAGATAGTTTCTCACTGAAGAAGGCAATAGGGCGTCCTGATTGACTTAGAACACTACCAATGCCAATGCTAGATGCGTCACAGTTTACTTCTAACAGTTTGTCGAAATCTGGAAGTGCTAGAACAGGTGCTTCGGTCATCTTTTGTTTCACCAGCTGAAAACTAGTCATAGCTGCTTCACTCCACTTGAATTCGTGCTCCTTGAGGCACTCAGTTATAGGAGCAATTAAGGTACTAAAGTTCCGAATGAACCGACGATAGAAAGAGACCAATACATGGAAACTTCGGACGTCATGAATGGTTTTTGGCTGTGGCCACTCTAAGATTGCCTCTATCTTTGATGGATCTGCACGGACACCCTCAGGTCGTCTATCAACACACATGCGCCATGAACCATCTTTCTTTGGTACAAGTAGGGCAGGGACTGCACAGGGGTTCATACTCTTGCGAATATAGCCTTGTCTCAATAGCTCCATAACTTGTCATTGTAGCTCTTCGACATCCTTAGGGTTAAGACCGTATGTAGGTCGGTTAG
This sequence comes from Boesenbergia rotunda, assembly GCA_024364735.1. Lineage (NCBI taxonomy): Eukaryota > Viridiplantae > Streptophyta > Magnoliopsida > Zingiberales > Zingiberaceae > Boesenbergia > Boesenbergia rotunda. The sequence continues at coordinate 142,520 of JAGFNQ010003475.1, forward strand.
GCAAGCTTGACCCCGGGACGAGATCAATCTGGTGCTGAATATCTCTCATAGGGGGAAGTCCTGGAGGAAGGTCTTCGACCATCAACTGAGCGAAGTCTGATAAGAGTTGTTGCACTTCAGCTGGTAGATCTGAGTTTGGGTCTATTACATTGCTTTTGAAAGGAAGCAAAGCATAGACTACATCTCTGTGCATCATCTCATTCAAAAATCTGGACATAGAAAGTAGTGTAGAATTATTGGTTACCAAATTTGAAGGGGTTCCTTCTCGTCGGGGAGCCAATACTATGTTCCTCCCTTTGATGCTGAGGGTGTATGTGTTCTTGTTGGGACCGGGTGCATGTTGACATGGATACGGGTTCGTAATTTTAAAATTTAATTACGTGCAGCGGAAGGTTTAGCATAAATAATTTTAACCACGTATCTAGCATGCAACCTTACGTTGTGGAGACATGATCATACATTTAAAATTTTGCATAAAGTAAACTAATTTACTTAATACCTCGCGTAACTCGTAGAAAGGGACGAGATCCAACCGTAGTGTCCCTTGGAAGCTCCGCCTCTATTCACGTCCACGCCGAGTTCTCTTCGGGATGACTTCGTAAAGCCACGAGTTTCGTGCCGACAAGAACTACTAGATTCTCCAAAGGCACGACAAGAATATCAAGAGAGAGAGATGGAAACTAACCACCAAGTAACGGAATCAAGATTCCTGGGGAAGGAAGGAGTTGCGACCCGCTTCTTCTTCTTCTTCGGCACCTTCTTGGTGGATGTGGCTCACGACAACTAGAAGGGGCGCCGGCCCTAGAGGAGGGAGAGGGCGCCGGCCCTAGAGGAGGTAGAGGGAGAGAAGGAGAGAGAGAGCTTGCTACTTAATCTCTTGATTGGAATTCAAGCCTTGCCTTGGTTCCTTTATATAGTAGCCTCTCCATCGCCAAGTCTCCTCTTAACGGAATAAATTTTTCATAAGAAATTTATCTTATAAATTTTTCTATGAATTATTCCGTTATGCTAAGTTTTTATTATAACTTAATTTATAATAAAAACATCCATGTCTCACCTTTTATTATGGAATAAAATTTACAAGAAATTTATTATATAAATTTTTCTTATCATGGAAAAATCAATTCATAATTGATTTTATAAAATAAAATAAACCAATCCATGGTTCATTTTAATTTCCATAAAAAGAATAAATTTCTATAAATTTCTTTATATAAATTTCTTCATCCATAATTTTATAAAATAAATCGCGCTTGATTTATTTTATAATTTAAACCAAATAATTTGGTTTCCCTCCTCATTGTGGCCGGCCAAACCAAAGAGGGTGGGGACCCTCTTTGACCGGCCAAACCAAGCCGTCTCCTTGCGAATTAAACTCATTTAATTCGTCCAATAAGCCTTCAAAAGACTTAGCCATTTTAAGCTTCCGGTGCGCCTCTGATAAATTCAGATTCGACTTATTTCTCTTGATCGGAAAAATCTAATTTTCAACTCGTTTTAAATCCCTCGGATTACTTGTAGTGCGTGTGACTAAATAGGCTTTCGATTTATGTTGGCCGTCTATAATTAACCAATTATAGAACGATCATGAGTGACACCTAGTAGTACATCATGATCCCCAATTAATCGAAAGATCAATGGTTGACCTCAGAAATAATTCTGAAACCCTTCAACAACTATAATGAGTTGTGCCCTATTCCCTTCACCATCTTATACCCACTTGGTTCAGGACACGGTCTATGTGTGTCAGTCCCCACTAGGCTGACTACGTCACACCTAGCCCAAGTAATGCCTTTCTCGTCCAACGGATTCTAATTACTCTCACGTTTCTGAGATATTCATACTCAGATCATGTGATGCTCTGGCCAGAGGCTTTGAGTAATAATCCGACGATAGGCCTTGGGTATACATCTCCTCGCAAGGAGTGGTGAATCTTTTGTAGGCTGTTCAAACATCTTCGGGCACTTCGGCTTATACCCAATCATCCTGGGTCCACACCTCCTTGGAGATGCTTGCTTAAGATGTCAAAGTATAAGTATTCATGACCAAGATGACTTGAACACCGCAAGTCAAAGGAACATCGCACTTAAGCTGCAGTAAGAACTTCATTGACAAATCTATATGTAGATTACCATATGAAGTTTTACAGCTAGTCACTCCAATGAACTAGTTCCCTTAACTAGCATCCATGTTTATCTCCGGACATCCCAATGTCACCATCCAGTGAGAATCAGCTGATTAGAGAATAACCCATGCTAGTCTCAACAGAATTGACAGTGTCCATATTTATCAATTCATCGACTAGGGATAATTTCAATACTTCACAATTGCACATGTAGAGATAATCACTAGTTTGTGAATTCATCACAAATTCTCTCATGCTGTGAATTGTATTGCGGATATTCAGTAAATGAGTTTAAGATCTCAATCAAATACATGAACATGTATACTCAAATAGTGAATATTTATTTATTAAAGTAAATGATTACAATCATAAGGCGATTGCCTTAGGACACTTCTCTCATAATACTAACAAACTCCCACTTGGCCTAATGCCAATCGCTACGGTATCCAATACCACAGGCTCTAATATGACCCTCAAACTTACTTTGAGACAAGGCCTTAGTTAAAGGATCCGCTAAATTCCTTTCAGTGTGAATTTTCTCAATTTGTATATCATTCCTACTTATAATCTCTCGGATCAGATGATAGCGGCGAAACACGTGTTTGGATCGCTGATGAGACCTTGGTTCCTTTGCTTGTGCAATAGCTCCATTGTTGTCGCAGTAAATCGGTATTGCTTCATCAATGGTTGGAACCACACCAAGTTCCGAGACAAACTTCTTGATCCAGACTGCTTCTTTTGCTGCTTCCGAAGCCGCAATATATTCCGCTTTCGTGGTAGAATCCACTACAGTGTCTTGCTTGGAACTCTTCCAACTTATTGCGCCTCCATTCAAAGTAAATACGTATCTAGACTGAGATTTGGAGTCATCCTTATCTGTCTGGAAACTGGCATCTGTATACCCACGTATTACCATATCTCCTTCTCCATATATTAGGAACACATCCTTAGTTCTTCTTAAGTACTTAAGGATTGTCTTGACAGCCGCCCAATGATCCATTCCTAGATCAGACTGGTATCTGCTTGTGACGCTCATAGCATATGATACATCGGGCCTAGTACATAACATAGCATACATGATAGATCCTATCGCGGATGCATAAGGAATCTTATTCATGCAAATCCTCTCGTCTTCTGTGCGCGGACACATAGACTTTGAAAGGTTGATCCCATGCCTGATGGGAAGGTAACCTTTCTTGGATTCCGACATGCTAAACCTTTTTAGCACTCGGTCTATATATGTAGACTGCGAAAGACCAAGCAACCGTTTTGATCTATCTCTATAGATTCTAATCCCAAGGATATAGGTTGCTTCTCCCAGGTCTTTCATGGAGAAAGTTTTGGACAACCAAATTTTAACCGACTGTAAGATTGATATATCGTTTCCTATAAGTAATATGTCATCGACATATAATACTAGGAATACGACTGCACTCCCACTAACCTTCTTGTACACACAAGGTTCGCCAGGATTTTGTGTGAAATCAAACTCTTTGATTGTCTCATCAAAATGGATGTTCCAGCTCCTTGATGATTGCTTCAGTCCATATATGGATCGTCGAAGCTGGCATACTTTGGTTTTATCAACCGATGTGAAACCTTCAGGTTGTATCATGTATACATCCTCAAGCAGGTTTCCATTAAGGAAAGCTGTTTTCACATCCATTTGCCATATCTCATAATCATAATGAGCTGCTATGGCCAGGAGCATCCGAATGGATTTAAGCATAGCTACTAGCGAATAGGTTTCGTCATAATCAATTCCTTGTTTCTAACGATATCCTTTTGCCACTAATCATAATATGCCTTGAAACAAACACCTTTTGTTCCAAGGGATGATAGAATTGGTAACCCTTCGTTTCCTTAGGGTATCCCATAAATAGACACTTATCAGACTTAGCATCCAATTTGTTTGATACAGTCTGCTTCACATAAGCAGGATAACCCCATATCTTAAGGTGAGTTAAGTGAGGTTTCTTACTATTCCACGTCTCATATGAAGTAGTAGAGACTACCTTGGTCGGGACTCTGTTTAGCAAGTAAACAGCTGTCTTAAGTGCATAGCCCCAAAAGGATTTTGGAAGAGTTGCATGATTCACCATGGATCTAACCATGTCCATCAAGGTTCGGTTACGCCTCTCAGATACACCATTATGCTGTGGTGTATACGGCGGAGTCCATTGAGACAATATCCCATTGTCCCTAAGATAATCTTGAAACTCTTGACTCAAGTATTCACCACCCCGATCGGATCGAAGTATCTTAATACTTTTGCCAAGCTGTTTCTCTACTTCATTTCTGAACTCTTTGAATTTCTCAAAAGCTTCAGATTTGTGTTTCATCAAGAACATATACCCGAATCGTGAGTGATCATCGACAAAGGTGATGAAGTAGCTATAGCCTCCTTGTGCAAGAGTTGACATTGGTCCACATACATCAGTATGTATTAGACCAAGCAATTCTCCCACTGGATTACCCTTTCCAGAAAAGGGTAATTTGGTCATCTTGCCTTTTAAGCATGATTCGCATGTATCAAATGAACCGGGTTCAAATGATTTCAGAATTCCACATCGGTGTAATTCGGTCATGCGTTTCTTACTTACATGGCCAAGACGACAATGCCATGTGTAGGAGTCTATTCGATTATCTATTCGAGCATGTTTGTTGCTGACTTCGATATTGAAAACGTCACCGGATAAATCTAACGTGTAGATACTATTGCACAAAATTCTGGTCCCATAAAGAACACCATTTAAAGTTATGTAACAACAATTGTTACTAAAAGTTAAATGATAACCCTTTTCATTTAAACATGAAATAGATACAATGTTCTTTATTAACGAAGGAACAAAATAACAATTATCCAATTCTAAGACACGTCCAGTAGGGAGCTTTAACAAATATGTTCCGATGGCAACAGCAGCAATCTTTGCTCCATTTCTAACTCACAAATTTGTTTCTCCCTTGACGAGTCTTCTTCTATTCCTTAGCCCCTGTATGTAATTACATATATGTGAGCTGTTGGTGCCCCGGTTGGTTTTGATGTGATCAACTAAGTTAGGTTAGGTCATGTTGGTTTTAATCCCTCTGCTAAGTGTGCAGAAACTTAGGTACGGAGGAAGTCGAGCGTAAGACGCAGCGGACGAGAAGGATTGCGCGGGGAAGTGAGCTGACGGGCTCGGTGCAATATGAGGGACGCGGAAGTTGCGGAAGAGTACGCCGGTGGACCAAGAAGGACATGCGCGACGTTCGAGAGATGAGAAGCCTGGCGGAAGCACATTCGAGGGGCGAAAGGCCAGAGTCGGGTTCGGGTGAACCTAACTCCGGTTGGCCGGAAATCACCCAATCGACGGTTTGACGAAAAGTCAAACAAGTTGACTTTTATCTAGTCAACATTTGACTTGAAATTAAAATAATAAAGTTTTAATTATATTAAAACTTTATTTAAAGTTTCAATTTAATTAAAGTTTTTTTTAATTAAAGTTGCTTTAAAACGTTAATTAAAATTTCAGTTTATGTAAACGTTGTGTTTTCAATTTAATTTAAATTTAAGGTTTATATTAAAATAATAAACCTTCTTTTACATGGATCAGCTTCTTACGTGGCGAAGATAACGTTGGCGAAGATAACGTTGGATCAGCTTCTTACGTGGCGAAGATAACTTTGTAAAGCCTCATCTACACGCTTGATCAATAAAGCATTCAAAGGCGATCCTTTATTTTCAGATTAATCAACAGCTAAGAGTAATCTTAGATCTACGATCAAGATGAAACTCAATCTTGTATCAACGATCAAGATCGTATCACTCAACCTATAAATAGGCTTAGAGATTTAGAGGAAAATAATTAATCATTCTTTCTGTAATTTCTTTAAGTCTAAGTGTGCTTCAGTTGTAAGGCTTCTCCGCCACAAGGAGATTTTCTGATTGAGCGTTAACCATCTTGGAAGCAACGACCAAGTTGCAACCAAGTTTTTCTTAAAGACGAGTGCCCTCTTGTTTTATTTCTTAACCGTCCATTCACCCCCCTCTAGCCGGACCAACCCGATCCTACATGAGCTACACCCAGTATCATGTACCCAGGTATCTGAGGAAATATAGTGACATTCAATAACGAAGATACCTGAAGAGGATGGGGCATCAGATGCCTTCTTCTTCAAAGACTCAAGATAAACCTTGCAGTTTCTTCGCCAGTGACCCTCCTTGCCACAATGATGGCAAGTGCCTTTTGGTGTCTTTTTAGTCTTTTTGGCCTTTTTCTTCTTTCCTCTATTCTGTTCTTTGGCCTTCCTCTTAGAACCTTTCTTCGAGGAACCAACTAACAGTACCGTCTTCTGATCCTGCTTTACAGAAGGCTCTATAGTCTTCAGCAGGTTGAGCAACTCAGGAATGGTAGTCTCCAGCTTGTTCATCCGATAGTTGATCACAAATTGTGAATAACTTTTGGGCAAACAATGCAGAATTAAGTCAATACTTAGTTCATGATCCATTGCAAAACCGAGTGTGCTCAGTCGCTCAATGTACCCCAACATCTTTAACACAAACTGTGAGGCAGAAGTGCCTTCCTGCATCCTAGATGTGAAGAGGAGTCTGGAGACTTCGAACCTTTCGGATCTCGCCTGCTCTTCAAATAATTCATGAAGATGGAAGATGATGGTATAAGCATCCATATGCTCATGCTGCTTTTGCAACTCAGGTACCATAGAGGCTAGCATGATGCAACTCGCAAGTTCAGAATCGGTCACATGTTTCTGATAGGCCACTAACTGGTCTGGAGTTGCATCTTCTGGAGGACGGTTGGGAAGTTGATCTTCAAGGACATAAGCAAGCTTCTCTGCCTTGAGGACTATCCTCAAGTTTCGAAGCCAGTCCATGAAGTTTGGCCCAGTCAGTTTATTGGTGTCCAAAATGAAACGCAAATTCAGAGAAGACATGATCGAGTGATTATCCTAGAAATACAAATTGAGCTTTATGTGAGAAGAATGATAAAGAATGCATCAACATACATTAATTAAATCCTATTTATTTTTCTAATTGAATAACCCTTTTTATCAATTCGGGAGATCGTAGGAACACCTCCAAATAGGTTGATATCCAACCATAGATAAGAACAACCATGGCTGTGGCCATCAAGTTATTCTTAGCTATGAAGGTAGGTAATTATACCGATTACATATCATATATATGTAACTATCACTTTATGCTATCAACTAATTGAATGTTTGCATAAATCATTGGGTTGTTAACTCATTAACAAGTATGCAACAATATACATAGCACCTAACTACACCTCTCTTTACATCGACCTTGGCTGTGGCACAACAAATCGATGCTCCAAGCTTAAGGCTGACCCATTAATCAAGAAACAGTTTTAATATGGTTGGAGCTCATTCAACCGTTTAGTCAGGCTTGGATGTGCCCAACAACCAAAACTAAGGATTGACCTCTGACTCCAACTATATTATTTATAAACTAATTCCATGGTTTGAACATGTTGAGGTTCAAGCCGGGCATGGATGTGTCCATCAACCCAAACGAGAAACAAAACTCCGGTTCTAACCATATTAATGGAAGGTGTTAGCTTTAATATTTTGTAAGGGGTTTTGGGTCTCATCCTTTCTTTTCAAAGCACATTTATGACATATAATTATGTCATGACTAACGATTTCCTTAATAAAATATGTATGTGACTTAATTTATCAAGTCTCATTAATTGGATTAGGAACCGGATTTCCTAATCCCGATTTCATACTTTATTCAAAGAATTGTTTTGGGAAATAATTTCCTAAATTGTCATAATTAATTTCGAAAATAATATGTTTAAGACTTTGATTTCTCTAAATCAAATCTTATTAAATTAAGAGACTGATTCTCTTAATTTAACCACATATTATTTTCATGAAAATCTTATTTAAGAAAACTCTATAGGAAACCATTTTCCTAATTAATTTTGGAGACAACAATATGTAAGAGCATCACCTCTTAAATCATATAAGGAAATTATCCTAAATTTCCAAGATTTGATCACATATTTTATTTATGGATTAATTAATTACAACAAATTATTTTCTAAGGGTGGCTCCCCGAGGCTCAGATACCCAAAGAAAAGAAATTTATCGTAAACCCAATTTGGTCCGCTCCTCGAGGCGTAACCAAATTAAACATGACAATTTTATTCAAAATGGGAAATTAAATTACAACAACTAACTTTAAATTGGACGGCTCCCCGAGGCTCAATCCAAAATAAAGAATTTTGTTAATAATTTAAAACTAATTCGAATTTAATTGTCAATTAATGATCCATAAATTTGTCTAGACTTTCTTGAAAGAAAGTGCCCAAAATTGTGAGATTTCATAATAGGTTTTCAGAATAATTGTATGTTTCTGGTACAAAGAAAACTTACATATTTCCAAAATTGAAAATTTCCAAAATAGGAAATTTTCAAAATTGGAAAGTTTCCAAAGATGGGAAGTTTTCACAATTATTATAAAATTTTAGAAACTAGGATATTTCAAAAGTTTGCGAAATTTCATGAGGATTTCCAAACTTTGAAATTCCTAAATCTAAAATTTATCATAATTGGAAAGTTTCCATAATTGGAAAATTTTCCAAAATTGAGATCATGACAAAGTTTTCCGCAAAACAATTATATGATTATGTCGAACACTAACCGGCTCTCATACCACTGTTGGTACCGGGTGCATGTTGACATGGATACGAGTTCGTAATTTTAAAATTTAATTACGTGCAGCGGAAGGTTTAGCATAAATAATTTCTTAAATTATTTTAACCACGTATCTAGCATGCAACCTTAAGTTGTGGAGACATGATCATACATTTAAAATTTTGCATAAAGTAAACTAATTTACTTAATACCTCGCGTAACTCGTAGAAAGGGACGAGATCCAACCGTAGCGTCTCTTGGAAGCTCCGCCTCTATTCATGTCCACGCCGAGTTCTCTTCGGGATGACTTCGCAAAGCCACGAGTTTCGTGCCGACAAGAACTACTAGATTCTCCAAAGGCACGACAAGAATATCAAGAGAGATAGATAGAAACTAACCACCAAGTAACGGAATCAAGATTCCTGGGGAAGGAAGGAGTTGCGACCCGCTTCTTCTTCTTCTTCGGCACCTTCTTGGTGGATGTGGCTCACGGCAACTAGAAGGGGCGCTAGCCCTAGAGGAGGGAGAGGGCGCCGGCCCTAGAGGAGGTAGAGGGCACCGGCCCTAGAGGAGGTAGAGGGAGAGAAGGAGAGAGAGAGAGAGGGCTTGCTACTTAATCTCTTGATTGGAATTCAAGCCTTGCCTTGGTTCCTTTATATAGTAGTCTCTCCATCGCCAAGTCTCCTCTTAACGGAATAAATTTTTCATAAGAAATTTATCTTATAAATTTTTCTATGAATTATTCCGTTATGCCAAGTTTTTATTATAACTTAATTTATAATAAAAACATCCATGTCTCCCCTTTTATTATGGAATAAAATTTACAAGAAATTTATTATATAAATTTTTCTTATCATGGAAAAATCAATTCATAATTGATTTTATAAAATAAAATAAACCAATCCATGTTTCATTTTAATTTCCATAAAAAGAATAAATTTCTATAAATTTCTTTATATAAATTTCTTCATCCATAATTTTATAAAACAAATCGCGCTTGATTTATTTTATAATTTAAACCAAATAATTTAGTTTCCCTCCTCATTGTGGCCAGCCAAACCAAAGAGGGTGGGGACCCTCTTTGGCCGGCCAAACCAAGCCGTCTCCTTACGAATTAAACTCATTTAATTCGTCCAATAAGCCTTCAAAAGACTTAGCCATTTTAAGCTTCCGGTGCGCCTCTGATAAATTCAGATTCGACTTATTTCTCTTGATCGAAAAATCTATTTTTCAGCTCGTTTTAAATCCCTCGGATTACTCGTAGTGCGTGTGACTAAATAGGCTTTCGATTTATGTTGGCCATCTATAATTAACCAATTATAGAACGATCATGAGTGACACCTAGTAGTACATCATGATCCCCAATTAATCGAAAGATCAACGGTTGACCTCAGAAATAATTCTGAAACCCTTCAGCAGCTATAATGAGTTGTGCCCCATTCCCTTCACCATCTTATACCCACTTGGTTCAGGACACGGTCTATGTGTGTCAGTCCCCACTAGGCTGACTACGTAACACCTAGCCCAAGTAATGTCTTTCTCGTCCAACGGATTCTAATTACTCTCACGTTTCTGAGATATTCATACTCAGATCATGTGATGCTCTGGCCAGAGGCTTTGAGTAATAATCCGACGATAGGCCTTGGGTATACATCTCCTCGCAAGGAGTGGTGAATTCTTTGTAGGTTGTTCAAACATCTTCGGGCACTTCGGCTTATACCCAATCATCCTGGGTCCACACCTCCTTGGAGATGCTTGCTTAAGATGTCAAAGTATAAGTCTTCATGACCAAGATGACTTGAACACCGCAAGTCAAAGGAACATCACACTTAAGCTGCAATAAGAACTTCATTGACAAATCCATATGTAGATTACCATATGAAGTTTTACAGCTAGTCACTCCAATGAACTAGTTCCCTTAACTAGCATCCATGTTTATCTCCGGACATCCCAATGTCACCAGCCAGTGAGAATCAGTTGATTAGAGAATAACCCATGCTAGTCTCAACAGAATTGACAGTGTCCATATTTATCAATTCATCGACTAGGGATAATTTCAATACTTCACAATTGCACATGTAGAGATAATCACTAGTTTGTGAATTCATCACAAATTCTCTCATGCTGTGAATTGTATTGCGGACATTCAGTAAATGAGTTTAAGATCTCAATCAAATACATGAACATGTATACTCAAATAGTGAATATTCATTTGTTAAAGTAAATGATTACAATCATAAGGCGATTGCCTTAGGACACTTCTCTCATAATACTAATAGTTCTTCCACCCATCATGAATGACGCTGCAATCATATTGCCACGGTCGCCCCAACAATATGTGACATGCGTCCATTGACACAACATCACATCACATTCGATCATAATACTTGCTGCCAATAGAAACAGATAAAAGACACCTCCTATCTATGGTTACCTCACTTCCTTTACTTAGCCATGATAACTTGTAGGGTTTTGGATGACGATCTGTCTTCAGCTGTAGCTTTTGAACAGCTTCTTCGGATACAATATTTTCACAGCTTCCACTATCAATGATCATCTTGCAAACTTTGTCTGCAACCGTGCACGTCGTGTGAAAAATGTTGGTTCTCAGCCAATCATCTTTAGATTTTTCCTTAAGGATCAGTAGGCTCTTGCGTACGACGAGAGTCTCATGATCATCGCCATAAAGAACCTCGTCATCAATATCGTCATCGTAAATCGACTCATCAATCTGTTCGAGTTCATCCTCTATGTCTTCCTCAACTAGTAGAGTCTTTTTTTTGATCTGGGGATCTTTTACACTCCGAAGCTCGATGCCCCTGTTCACCACATCGAAAACACTTGATAGTGATCTTAGGGTTACCTTGTGGTGGCTGCTGAGAAGGGCGCGGCTCTTGAGGGTGAACAACTTGATTGTTTTGATCGCTCCTAGTCGTCGGTCTTCAGTTTAGTTATTTTTCAACTGTCAAGGCTCGCCGATAGGCCTCCGAAATGGTCCAGAGTGAGTGAAGGTTCAGGGTGTCTTGTAAGGGTTGACGTAATCCCCCTAAATATCACGCTACCATCTGCTCCTCGGTCTTGGACAAATCATTCCGAGCAATAAGCTGATAGAATTCCTCTGTATAGTCGTCAACGGTTCTAGCTCCTTGCCTCAAGGTATGGAGTCGTTGATACAATGTTTGGGTATAGCCGAAGGGAAGAAATTGCGCTCTCATTAGTTTCTTCATTTTTCCCAATCAGTGATTTTGGATTTACCTTGTCTCTCCCGTGATCGTCGAAGTTGCTCCCACTATGCTGAAGCTCGACCTTTTAACCTGATAACGACCAACTTTACTTTGATGTGATCAGGTACTTCTTTATATTCAAAAATCCTCTCTACTTCGTTGATCCAATCAACGAAGCCTTCCGCTTGTAATGTGCCAAAAAAATCAGGAAGATCCACTCGGAAACCAAAGTTCCCAAATCGTTCCTCTTGACCATGGTGTTCTCGATGACGATGAAACGGGTTCTCGAAAGGAGACTTAGAGTTACCATTAGAGATCTCACGGTCTTCAAGATCCCGCGCTGCCAAACGCTGGATTAATTTCGCAACTTGCTTCTGTAAATCATCAATCATCATTATATCTTGGATACTACGATCACGGTGCTGGGCTTCCTCAGTCTGAACCTGCCTGTTGCGACCACGACCACGTCCACGATGACCCTCCATTGGATCTTAATGAGCTCTGATACCAACTGACGTCGGGCAGAATATAGATTATTCTGGAGCGAGAAGTTTCAGAGGATTTATGAGAAAAGAATAAGAAAGTAATAACGAGATAAGGAGTAGCCAAAACTGGGCTTAACCCTTATTGAGAAAAACAAGAGCGAGAAGAGAAAAATAGAGATATAGCCGTAACGTGGCTTAAGCGAAGCAAATTGATTCAATATCAAAAAAACTTGTCCTTAACATCATCCAAGCATGAGTTTATATAGCACTCATATCCCTAAAAAAACTCTAAACTAACCAAACTTAGTCCCTTAAAATTTAGGAATAAATTTAACCAACAAAACTTAGTTCCTAAGATTTAGGAACAGACTAAACAAAAATATATAACCAATTAAAAAAATCCAACAAGACTTAGTTTCCTAAGATTTAGGAACAAACTTAATAAAAATATATAACCAATTAAAAAACCTTAAATATATAAATCTGAATATTATTTTGGATGCCCTCCTGCATCAATAGTCCACATGCCCTATTGCCATGTTCTGACAGTCCTTTTTGCAGCCATAGACATTGACGTGTCACAGGGACCACTCACTTCATTGAGTGAGTATGATTTCATAGGTCAACGACATATATCCCTAGCACATATAGAGTCAATGTTCAGGGATTTTTTCTTGGAAAGGATGTGCTCCACCTATAGGACTTGGTGAGCCAGTAGGAGTTCACACTCAGATCACCATAGGATTCCATAGGATGGAGGATCTGATGCGGACCTTCGCTCCACCGTCTTCACCTTCGTCAAACAATACCTAGTTGATTTTTGCTTTGCTAGGGTTTGACTGACTTTGTGGCTTGAGTTGACTATTGTTGTAGTTTGGGCTGAGACCTGCTTTACTTGTTTTGAGCTTTGACTGATGTTTGGACTGAGACTTGCTTGCTTTATGGTTTGAGTTTTAACTGATGTTTGGACTGAGACTTCCTTTCTTTATGGTTTGAACTCTGATTGATATTGTAGCTGTCTCATATTTTACCTCCTTATTCATGCATGCTAAACTTGACCCATACCATGCACTTAGATATTTTTTTTCAAGATAAAAAATTAGTTTTAACTTATTCATTTCAAGATCATGCAATTAAGGACATGTAATCACGTTTTGAAAATTTCTTTATAATTTGCAAAATACTAAATGAATATACTTCGCCTTTGAAATTGGGGCTAAATGAGTTAATTAATTCAGGAGGAGATTTCAGATTAAAGACTTGTTATCTAGCCTATTTTTTCCCAAAATTTGTTTATTTTTCATTCTGACCTTGAAAAATAAATTGTAAAATTCATTTAAGTTATTTTACTTAATTATAGATACTTAATTTTCAAAAGATGTTGCAAGTCTTTTAATTTATTTAATATTCTTTTTCAAAACTTATCTTCAAAAATTACTTAGCTTATTACTGATTTTTTTTTGGAAATTGTTTGTTTTACAACAAGATGTACTCGAACTTCAAAATCATTATTTTACTTGATTGTGAAAACTTAATTCCCAAAAAGTTATTACAAATTATGTCGTCGACTAATTTTTATATTTAGATGGTTTTTAAATTTGTCAGTCCTTGAAATATAGATCTTGAAAATGTTTAGTGCTTCAAGTTAAGCACTTATTTTTTAAACTCATTCCAACAATGGTGAAAATAATATTAATGAACTAAATTTTCTTTTGAACTTAGCTCAGATTTTTTTTTTGGGTAAATTTTCTTAAACTCCCCACTTCCAAACTCACATTTACATGCAATCCCTACACAAACTTTTATTTGCATGCAGTCCCTGATGGGATTGACAAGACGGCTTTGTGAGTATTATTTGAAGAAAGTTGAGTATAAAAGTTAGAAAATTGAGTATGTATGATTGCAGCCACCACATCAAGAAACTGCATACTCAATTTTCACTCTTTTATGTTGATGCAGTCTGACCCTGATTGTTGTTTTGGTGTTGACACCGATTTTAATTTAGGTTGATGATTATGATTATAGTTAAGTCCTGATCGGGGATTAGGCATGTTATGGAAAATCCTAGCTTGGAAGGCTAGGTGTTGAAAAATCCTAACCTGGGGGGTTAGGTGTGGAAAATCCTAGCTTGGAGGGCTAGGTGTTGAAAAGTCCTAATTCGGAAGGGTTGGGTGAAAATTCCTAGCTTGGAGGGCTAGGTGAAAAGTCCTAACTTGGAGGGTTAGGTGAAAAGTCCCAACTTGGAGGGTTAGGTGAAAAAGTCCTGGCTTAGAGGGTCAGGTCCTAGCTTGGAGGGCTAGGTTTGGAAAAGTCCTAACTCGGAAAGTTGGGTGAAAAGTCCTAGCATGGAGGGCTAGGTGAAAAGTCCTAACTTGGAGGGTTAGGTGAAAAGTCCCAACTGGAGGGTTAGGTGAAAAACCCTGGCTTGGAGGGTCGGGTTCTAGCTTGGAGGGCTAGGTTGTATGAAATCCTAGCTTGGATGTCTAGGTTGGAGCCCCTGGATCGGTCTGGTGACCGATCAGGGAGTTGGCACGGTGCTCCTTCATGGATCGGTCTGGTGACCAATCCAGCGATGACTGATCGGTCTGGTGACCGATCAGGGAGTATGCATTTCACCCACTGCTTGGCTCCTGATCGGTCCGGTGACCGATCAGGGAGCACACAGTGAGGTTGAGTTCCCCTGCTGATCTGCTCCTGATCGGTCTGGTGACCGATCTGGGTCATTGTGCAGATCGTTCTGGAGAATGATCCAGCGTTGTGAGTTTCTCACTATGATCGATCAGGAAGGATCCTGATGGGTCTGGTCATGACCTGATCGGTCTGGTGACTGATCAGGAGGCTCCCTGATCGGTCCGGTGACGGATCTGGAGTTTTGGACTGAGAAACTCAGAAATCGCCCGGTAAAGGGGTGGATTGGTCTGGTGATTGATCCACAACCTGGGATCGGTCTGGTGATCGGTCCAGGAGAGTCCCAAAGAAATCGTGATTTCTGATTGAGTGTTGGGGACAGATCAGGACGGAGCCTGATCGGTCTGAACCCAGCCTGATCGGTCTGGTGACCGATCAGGAGACCCTCTGATCGGTCTGGTGACCGATCACTTTAATTCAAAATGCACTGTCAGACGCTCTAATCGCGTCTGAACGTATCCGATTCTCTGCACTTCATCTCTGATGCTTCATTTTCTGTTTGATATACTGCTCTAATGATCTAATTAAGCTGCAGGTGACAGGGAATGATTCAAACACTCAAGGAGAGTCAATGGTGACCTTTCCTTGGAGCAGGTTTATCCGTTTTCCATCTCAGGTTGCAACGGCTGGAGCTGCAGACTGGAGCTGGGCTGAGGGAAGCTCAGGGAGTCCAGGGAGAGCTCAGTGGTAGCTGGCGTTGGCAGGTAAGCAGCTGGAGGCTGTTGGATCGAGAGAACCGATAGAGGGGGGGGGGTGAATATCGGAAAACGTTCGGATTTAAGAAATAGAGAAATTACGCAGCAGAAATTAAAACAAACAAACGCAAACCCCAAGTTTTTTACTTGGTTCGGAGTCGCGTTCGGCTCCTACTCCAAGGCCCACGGTCGTTGACCGTTTACTGCGGACAATTCTATATGTGCGCAAAACGGTTTACAAATAGATTTACAATTGCAGTATAGTAAACAGAAAAAGGAAATTGCTCTTCGTTATCGACGTCCGGTGCGGAATGTTTCTCGGAGCAGAGGGACGTCGTCGGCGCTTGTATCTCGAGTCGGGAGGTTTCTCGAGCAGAGCGCGGGAGCAGAAGAGCGTGATTGCGTTGAATGAATTGAGTGTTGAAGCCTTGGGGTCGAGGACCCTTTTTATAGCACCTGGGGGCGCCGGAACGTCGGGGGCGCCCCCACGTGTCAGTCGATCTGAGTTCTTCACGGTCAGCTCTGATCCCTTCAAACTCGGGATCAGATCTTGACTGGGGGCGCCCGGGACGCTGGGGGCGCCCGGATTGACCGGGTCAACTCTCATCCGTTTCGCTTCTCGCTGGCTTGCTTCGTTGGCTTCACCTGGGGGCGCCCGGGAGCATGGGGGCGCCCCGCCCATAAGCTGCCGAAGCTCACCTTGGTTTACTTTGTTTTGTGTTCACCTTGGGGGCGCCCGGGACACTCCGGGCGCCCTACTCAAACTCTGCCTCACTCCTTTGAGGCTCTCTGAGCTGCAGACACTCGTTCCTTCGGTCCTGCATCTAGGGTTAGTCCAAAACAACATAAAGCAATTAATATGTTAGTTTATACAGC
Organism: Boesenbergia rotunda; assembly: GCA_024364735.1. Lineage (NCBI taxonomy): Eukaryota > Viridiplantae > Streptophyta > Magnoliopsida > Zingiberales > Zingiberaceae > Boesenbergia > Boesenbergia rotunda. Next base: position 159,276 of record JAGFNQ010003475.1, read on the forward strand.
CTTAGCTGTCTTGGTTCTGACTTTGGTCCTCCAAAATGGAGCCCTAGGTCGAACCGACGCCTACTGTTCCCTCGTCGGGGAACGCGTCCTTACCTACTCCTCTCGGGAGAATGTACCTGATGCCAACCGGCTCCTCCGGTTGGACTTTTGCCCAGCAGTCCTTCGCCAGGCGCCTAGCTGTCCTTCGCCAGGTCTTCAGTACCAAGCTGCCCTTCGCCTGGTGCCTAGCTGTCCTTCGCTAGGGCTTTGTATCCTGGTATTCCTTCGCCAGGTGCCTACCAGTCCTTCGCTAGGGCTTTGTATCCTGGCATTCCTTCGCCAGGTGCCTAGCAGTCCTTCGCTAGGGCTTTGCCTGCACACATGAGTAACATGTTAGACAAACAATATACCTTAACTTTTGAACCATGTTGCCATTATCAAAATACAGGTTTGACTTGGGTGCTTTCTGCACCAACAATCTCCCCCTTTTTGATTTATGGCAACCCTAGTTCAAAAAGTTAAGTTAATAAATAAAAAATAATTTTTTGTTCCCTCCCCCAAAAGGAATCACCCCCTAGATATTTTAAAAATTCGTGAAGTTTTTGAAAATTAAGTTCTAAGTCTAAAGATGAATTAATTTTTTACTTAGAATAATTTTTTCAATAGAACTCTAAAGATATATTTTCCAAAACAAGTTTCATTGTGCACTTTGGAAAATTTATGTTTATATACTTAGAAAAAACTTTAAGTTGAGCATAAAAAATTTAAGTACTTAGAAAATTTTTGCAAACTTAAGTTTTGAAATACTTAGAAAAATTTTGCAAACTTAAGTTTTGAAATATTTAGAATTTTTTTTTCAAACTTAAGTTTTGAAATACTTAGAAAAATTTTGCAAACTTAAGTTTTGAAATACTTAGAAAAATTTTGCAAACTTAAGTTTTGAAATACTTAGAAAAATTTTTCAACCTTAAGTTTTGAAATACTTAAAAAAATTGTAGAAAATTTTAAACTCTCCTTTCCTCCTTTCCTATCTCTCCCCCTTTGCCATATATCAAAAAAAACAAATAAATATAGCAGAAACAGGATGATTGCATAAAAGCGAAATGATAAATTGCATTATTTTGCTGTACTGACCCAATTCAGGATATGAACTAAACCAAATCAGTTTCTTTTAGGGTCCTATCTAACCCAATTAGCTACTTACTAACTGTTATTAAACAGTAGTTTTTGCTGGGGTTAGTCAAGTTAAGTGTTCTGTTCAAGTTAGATTTTCTAAACTTGACACTTAACTTGATTACTGTGTAGTTTGTATTTAGTGCCCCAATTACTACAGATGCACTGACTTAAAGCATCTTGAATTAAGGCAAAGACCTAAGTATCTCACTCCATTCTAGGTTATCAATCAAAAGAATCCTAAGGTGCTTGTGAGATGCTGGCTTCTAAATCTATAGGTGCATGCAGTTCTAGGGTTAGGGCCTAGGCTAAGTCCATTTGCGAAAAAGCCCTAGTTTTGAAAGGGATAGTTTTTTGAGAATAAAACTAAGTGAAAAACTTTATTTTAAAACTTTTCGAAACTGAATAAAAGCTGATTTTGAAAGCATTTAAAAATTTCTTTAAAACTGATTTGAGTAAGAAACCCAATAGTAGACTCAACCTATTCTACCAAGCAAAGTAAAGATCAGATACTCGAGTCAAATAAGTAGTCAAACCAAATAGGTTAACTGGTCAAACAGAGGTCCAGTAGAGTCAAACATGAGTCAAGTTTTAGTTACTTAGTACAATGCTGAAAATAGTCTAACTATGAAGAAGGGCCAGGGTGGTCAGATGAGCCAGGCTACCATGATCGAAATAATGTCATCATCTCGTGATACTGTGCGTCTCTGGCCTCCCTCTCAGCTCTAAGGGCGCTCATATACCCAGTGTAGTAGCCCAGATTTGTCTCCATATTTTTGGCATGATTGCCTCCACTTCCTCTCGAAGGCTCTGGACCTGCATCTCCATCCGTGTCACTCTCTCGTAGAGTGTCGGTGGAGGGGACTCGTCTATGTGTGCTCGAGCCTCGGCTGCTAAATCGGCGACATCGACTTCAACCTCCTCGTCTGAGTCGATCTGAGCTCCGGCTCGCTGTCGTCTCCAAGTCAAAACCCCGGTGGTCGATACCTCTAGACCAGCTAAAGAGAAGTTCCTAAACCCTATCTCATCAAAATCGATCATCGCGGTTATTTCACCCACGGTAATGTCACGCCCGTGGTGATGAAGGAGGGAGGTGATGATGTGGCAGAAGGGAGTGCACACTCGTCCCTGAGTCGTAACACTGGATGCATGCAGAATAGTATGAAAGATGTGTAGTCCAATGTCAACGTCAAGATGATGGATAAGGGCATACAGAAGGAAGGCATGAAAAGGTCGCATGGTTGCGACATCTCTAGTGGATAGTGGTAAAATACAGCGGACCAGGACTCTATACAGGGCGTAGTCCTGGGCCTGAAGGTCAACAGACTGAAATCGTCTAGCTACGGGGAGTCTAGCTTCCCTATAGAAATAGGAGTGAGTGTCTAGAGTGATGTGGGAGTAGGGAGCATCAAATGGAGGATCCCTAGGTGGATAGCAACAAAAGGTGGACTGGGAGGGTCGTAGTCCAAGAAATCGATTTAGTAAAGTAGGAGTGATCGATAAGGGTATTCCTTGAACAGTAGTGACAAACATTAGATCGTTTTGTCGAACTATGTTATTGTAGAATTCTGCACATAAAGATGTGTTAATCGAGTGAGTGCAGAAGACTAGATTGTCTAGTTAATAAAAATTTATAACATTCATGGATAAAGGACAAGATTGAGTGAAGAAGTGTCTATTTAGATAGCTAGTTTTGATAGGCTTATAGGTTGTTCTAGCAAACTTGTTACAAAGTTCTAGAGTCGGGAACCTAGGGTCGGGACTTAGTTCGGTACCGGGGTTCGCTTGGTTTGCTCGGCATTTTCTAAGTTAAGAAAGATGTATTTATAAGGAATGAATTAAGAAAATAATTCTAAAAGGAATAAATTAAGAAAATAAATCGAGATGCAAAAAACATCATACCGGGGAGGCATGGTTGAGATTGAGGAAGCACAAGTGTCACTTGATCTCCTTGGAAGGAAGGAAGTGAGGAAGGAGGATGGTTTTTGGTGTGGGAAGAAGGAAGGGTTCGAATGCCTTTTTATAGGCAGGTCATTGGGGGCGCCCGGGAGCTTCCGGGCGCCCTGGACAGTGCCTACTTCCTTTGGCAGTGGCTTAGGACTGGTTGGGGGCGCCCGCAACGGCCCGGGCGCCCTGGTCAGGGTGATTTCGCGGCTTTTGCTGCTTTGACTGATATGGGGGCGCCCGCGTGGTTCCGAGCGCCCTGGTCAAGGGTCAGAGGCAGCTTTTTGCCTTGAGAGAAGATAAAGGCTTGGTGGGGGCGCCTGGGGAGTCACGGGCGCCCGGAGTGTATAGGAAGTGACAAATTTGATGTCTTGTCATTGTTTGATCATGGTTTGGTTGGTTTGACCATGGTTTGACTGCTTTGACTATGGTTTGACTGCGTTCTGTACTACAGGATTAAATCATAATATAGGTATTAAAGAAATTACAATTGAGTTTAATTTTGCTGTCTCACTCAATCTAGGGTTTTCAATCACGTTAGCCTTATAGATTTTGTGAGACAGGTTTTGATAAAAGAATTTAAAAAAAACATGATTTATTTTGAAAATCTTAATTAATTTTGAAAACAGTTGAATTTGTTTTGAAAAGAATGTTTAAGTCTACAAGTAACTGAAAATTTGTGTTAGATTTGAATTTGACAAAGAATAATTTGAATTTGAATTTCAAAAATTGGCTTCCAGGTCTTGGCGAGACACTAGGCCTTCTTTGGCCGTAGCCTTATTAGATCATCAACCCTTTCCTTGACAAAGCCTTTTAATGAAATTTCATTTTCAAAATTAATCTTTGAAAAATTCTGGTCTAACTAGTTTGAGTTTTGGATCGGTAGCTTCGGCTAGTTTCACCAGTCTAAAGAGACCAAGTATACTTAACCTTATTAGAGTTGGTTTCGCTAACGTACTATCATCTCACCGCCACCCAATACTATGTTGTTCAAATTTCATTTAAGTTTATTCAGTCCTTAAACTAACCATTCCTTAGTCTAAGCATGGTAAATTGCAGAAATTAAGTAAACAAGCAAACAGGCAAATTGCAATCAAGAATTGAATTTTATCTAATAATAATTATTGTTTTCAATTTAGTTCCCCCTGGACTATAGCAACGATAATGATTTGGCAAGATGTGAATCTTGTCCTTGGGGATCCAATATTGGTTTGATCCAGTTTGTTTGTTCAGGCATAGTTTTGGTACCCATGCCTGAACTTTAGGTCTGGACTGGTTCAGTACAGCAAAGTGGGATCTTTGTCGAGACTTGGTTCTATAACCTAGTCCGGATCGATTTAGAATCGATTTCTATTTTCCAAGAATCATGTTTAGATTCTTGGAACCAGAAGTGAATCGTTCTAAGGCTGATCTAAGATCCTTAACCTGAGTTTTCAGGGAGGAGTTCTCTTTCTCAAGTTTTTCAACTTGAGTAGAGGTTCCTTCTTGAACCTTCTCAGTTAAGGGTTTAGGGTTAGCTCCCTCTTTCAGGAGTTTTACTTCCTGTTGGAGGGACTCGACTCGGAGTTTGGCTTTCGCCAAATCTCGAGAAAGATAAGCAATTAATTCACTTAACTGACTTCTAGTAAAACCACTTACCTTGATTTCGCCGTTTTCTGAAAATGTTAGTCTGCCGTTGTCCTGTTCCGATTCTGACTCGGTCCCGATTTCTTCCGAGGCGGTTAGTGCAAGCAGGTTTGACTGTGGGACCTCTTCTTCTTCTTCGGAAGAGGACTCGTCCCACGTTGCCTGAAGTGCCTTTTTCCTTCTATTCTTCTTGGTCTCCTTTAGGTTCGGACACTCTGTCTTGTAGTGACCCTTCTTCTTGCACTCGTAGCAGGTCACGTTGGGCTTGTTCTTTTCATTTGCGGGTTCAGCCGATTCATCCTTTCTTCGACTGGCTTTCCGTCTGTTGGTTTGGTTTTTTAACTCCTTGTAATAGTTTCGGGCCAGTCGTACCAGCTTAGGTCGATCTCCTTCTTCGTCTTCTGAGTCTGAGTCTGAGTTAGACTCGGGTTCATGTTGATGCTTCTTCTTGGTTGTCCTTCCAGTTGTACCTGCAACAAAGGCAATACCTTTCTCGTCCAGATTGCAGTTAGTCTGTTCGTGTAACTCTAATTCAGAGAACAATTCATCTAATTTAACTTTTGAAAGGTCCCTTGAAACCTTGTATGCATCTACCATAGATGCCCACAAGGTGTTTCTAGGGAAAGCATTTAAAGCGTACCTTATTAAGTCACGGTTTTCTACCTTGTGACCGATGGTGTGCAGTCCGTTCATTAGTTCCTGGATTCGGGCGTGAAGCTGAGCTGCTATTTCGTTGTCGGTCATTTTAATTGTATACAGCTTGTTCAGGAGGATATCCCTCTTGCTGATCCGAGTGTCTGATGTTCCTTCGTGTAGCTCGATCAGTTTCCCCCACAGCTCCTTAGCACTGTTGAAGGGACCCACCCGGTTCAGCTCCTCTTTTGTTAAGCCGCATTGGAGGGTCTGGGTCGCCTTTGCATCCACTTCAATTTTCCGTTTCAGAGCGGTGTCCCACTCTGTGTAAGTCTGAGGTACTCCTTCAGCATTTCTTGGAATCTCCAGTCTGGACTGGATGATTATCCACATGTCCACCTGAGTTTTCAGGTGGACCTCCATTATGCTCTTCCAGTAGGAGAAGTCCTCCCCACTGAAGAGAGGTAGTCTTGCGGTGCTGAAGCCCTCTTGCATGTCCATTTTATCTGAAATGCAAACTAAGCAAAAAAAAAAGGAATATCCCAAGACTTGGTCTTGGATTAGTAGTGCGGGATAAAGAGAAAAAAATATTTGTTGAGGGGTGTTGCACCAACCTCGATTAACGAGAAGAAATAAAAAAAATAAAAAATTTCGTAAAAATCTGAAAAATTCTCAAATTGGTGGTTGCACCAAATTTGAGCTTCCCCGCTCTGATACCACTTGTTGGATCGAGAGAACTGATAGAGGGGGGGGGGTGAATATCGGAAAATGTTCGGATTTAAGAAATAGAGAAATTACGCAGCGGAAATTAAAACAAACAAACGCAAACCCCAAGTTTTTTACTTGGTTCGGAGTCGCGTTCGGCTCCTACTCCAAGGCCCACGGTCATTGACCGTTTATTGTGGGCAATTCTATATGTGCGCAAAACGGTTTACAAATAGATTTACAATTGCAGTATAGTAAACACAAAAAGGAAATTACTCTTCGTTACCGACGTCCGATGCAGAATGTTTCTCGGAGCAGAGGGTCGTCGTCGGCGCTTGTATTTCGAGTCGGGAGGTTTCTGGAGCAGAGCGCGGGAGCAGAAGAGCGTGGTTGCGTTGAATGAATTGAGTGTTGAAGCCTTGGGGTCGAGGGCCCATTTTATAGCACCTGGGGGCGCCCGGAACGTCGGGGGCGCCCCCCCACGTGTCAGCCGATCCGAGTTCTTCTAGGTCAGCTCTGATCCCTTCAAACTCGGGATCAGATCTTGACTGGGGGCGCCCGGGACGCTGGGGGCACCCGGATTGACCGGGTCAACTCTCATCCGTTTGGCTTCTCGCTGGCTTGCTTCGTTGGCTTCACCTGAGGGCGCCCGGGTGCATGGGGGCGCCCCACCCATAAGCTGTCGAAGCTCACCTTGGTTTACTTTGTTTTGTGTTCACCTTGGGGCGCTCGGGACACTCCGGGCGCCCTACTCAGACTCTGCCTCACTCCTTTGAGGCTCTCTGAGTTGCAGACACTCGTTCATTCGGTTCTGCATCCAGGGTTAGTCCAAAACAACATAAAGCAATTAATATGTTAGTTTATACAGCCTTAGTTGTCTTGGTTATGACTTTGGTCCTCCAAAATGGAGCCCTAGGTCGAACCGACGCCTACTGTTCCCTCGTCGGGGAACGCGTCCTTACCTACTCCTCTCGGGAGAATGTACCTGATGCCAACCGGCTCCTCCGGTTGGACTTTTTCCCAGCAGTCCTTCGCCAGGCGCCTAGTTGTCCTTCGCCAGGTCTTCAGTACCAAGCTGCCCTTCGCCTGGTGCCTAGCTGTCCTTCGCTAGGGCTTTGTATCTTGGTATTCCTTCGCCAGGTGCCTAGCAGTCCTTCGCTAGGGCTTTGTATCCTGACATTCCTTCGCCAGGTGCCTAGCAGTCCTTCGCTAGGGCTTTGTATCCTGACATTCTTTCGCCAGGTGCCTAGCAGTCCTTCTCTAGGGCTTTGCCTGCACACATGAGTAACATGTTAGACAAACAATATACCTTAACTTTTGAACCCTGTTGCCATTATCAAAATACAGGTTTGACATGGGTACTTTCTGCACCAACAGAGGCTGCTGTGAGATGGTGTCACCTGTGCTCAGTGGAGAAACAAAAGGGCGTAGAGGAGAAGAGCAGAGTAGAGTTCGCTGAATCGACTTCTGGCTTGAGTTCTTGCTACGCATTTGTGTTCTCCACACTTTGCTTGTGCGTTCTGAAATTCCATCATCTTGAGCAAGCAACTGAAATCAGTGAAGCAACCATCCCTTGCTTGAGCACTTGGAGGAAGGAACAAGAGGCTTTGAGTTCAACAGTGAGAAGACACGGAGAAAGGGTTCTTGCGTGAGATCGCCGCTGGGTGAAGCTCGGAGGAAGCTTGCTGTGTTCTTGTCTTTGCCAAGTGCTAAGTAAGATCTTTCTTGTGTTTCATTGTGCTTAAACTATATCCTTGATTGATACGCTGTGGAGTGGTTACTCCACTGAGAAGGAGGTTGTTTTCTATCCGGTGTTCACCGGGGCTTGATCTGCCGACGATCAAGGGATCGCCCACCTTAAGGGCACGCCAAGGAGTAGGGGCAAGTTATCCCCGAATCTTGTAAATCCTCTTGTTAGCGTTCTTGTGTTTGCTCTTAGTTTAGGGTTTTGGTTTTCTGTATACCTTGTTTCTATTCTTTCCGCTGTGCTACTAAACGGTTTAAGTGCATAATTTTTGATAAGCTCAAAGTCAAAGTGTTTGGCTATATTCACCCCCTCTCTATCTATCTGAGTTCCAACAAGTGGTATCAGAGCTTGGGGCTCTGTTTTTACGGATTAACAACCGAGAGCTATCATCCATGGCTCTGAGAGAAGGTTTCTCCACCACCCGACCTCCCTTCTTTGATGGCGCTGACTTTCAATATTGGAGATCAAAGATGGAGTACTATCTTAAGATGGAAATCAACACTTGGTTCGCTGTGAAGGAGGGTTTCACTCCTCCTAAGGATGATGAAGGCAAAGAACTTGAGTCGTCGCGGTGGACAGCTGAACAAACTCGAAAGAGTGAAGCCGACGCAAAGGCGGTTGTCACTTTACAATGCGGCATGAACAAAGACTAACTCATTAAGGTTGGTCCATTCACAAGTGCTAAAGACTTGTGGAACAAGCTCATCGAACTCCATGAGGGAACCCGAGACTCAAGAATTGCCAAGAGAGACTTATTCCTCAACCAACTCCAAAACCTCTCCATGAAGGTGAATGAGACTGTAAGTGAGCTCCACAGCAGATTCAAAGAGGTATTGAATGGTCTCCACTCAATTGATGAAAAGGTCGAGAATCGCGACCTTGTGAGGTATGTGCTAAAAGCATTTCCAAGGAATGCTTTGTGGTCATCCATGGTGGATGCCTACAATGTTTCCAAGGATTTATCAATTGTTAAGTTAGATGATTTGTTTTGTGAAATGGAATTGCATGAAATGGCTAACAAAGGCCCCAAGGAGATGGGGATTGCCTTAGTTGCAGGGGACCGATCCAACAAGAAGAAGAAGGAGAAGAAGAAGGAGAAGGAAGTTTCTTCATCTTCATCCTCTTCCGAATCCGAGTCCGATTCCGAGGAAGATGGCAGCGGGTCTTCTTCCTCCGAGATGGCAAATTTTGTGAGAAGAATAATGAGAAGGGGTCGACGCTTCAAGGGTAAAGGTAACCATAGTGAAGTTAAAGTTGATAATGTTGGTGCAGGAAGCACCAGATCGAACCTTGTTTTGATATTGGCAAAGGATTCAAAGTTAAGGGTTATTTGTTGTCTAACAATGCTGCTTGAGAGTGCAGGAAACCAAGTCCTTGCGAAGGGATGCTAGGCACCTGACGATGGGCTGTCAGGAACTCAAGTCCTGGCGAAGGGATGCTGGGCGAAAACCAAGTCCTGGCGAAGGGCTGCTGGGCGAAAACCAAGTCCTGGCGAAGGGCTGCTAGGCGAAAACCAAGTCCTGGCGAAGGGCTGCTGGGCGAAAACCAAGTCCTGGCGAAGGGCTGCTGGGCGAAAACCAAGTCCTGGCGAAGGGCTGCTAGGCGAAAACCAAGTCCTGGAGAAGGGCTGCTAGGCGAAAACCAAGTCCTGGCGAAGGGCTGCTGGGCGAAAACCAAGTCCTGGCGAAGGGCTGCTAGGCGAAAACCAAGTCCTGGCGAAGGGCTGCTAGGCGAAAACCAAGTCCTGGCGAAGGGCTACTAGGCGAAAACCAAGTCCTGGCGAAGGGCTGCCGGGCGAAAGTCCAACTGGAGGATCCGGTTGGCACCAGGTAAATTCTCCCGAGAGGAGTAGGTGAGGACGCGTTCCCCTTGAGGGAACATTAGGCGTCGGTTCAACCTAGGGCTCCATTTTGGAGACCCAAAGTCAGAACCAAGACAGCCAAGGCTGTGTAAAATTAACTTATTAATTGCTGTTTTGGACTAACCCTGGATGCAGGACCGAAGGACTGTGTTTCTGCAGCTCAGAGAGCCTTAAAGGAGTGAGGCAGTAGCTGAGCAGGGCGCCCCGGATGTTTCGGGCGCCCCAGAGTCAACCCAAAGTCAGCAGAGCAAGTAAACGCCCCGACAGCAGCACATTTGGGGGCGCCCCGGATGTTTCGGGCGCCCCGCGCGCATCGGGCGCCCCGCGTGTCGCGGGCGCCCACTGTGCCACTGGCAGCTGCAGCAGCTCACCCTCGCGAAGAAGATGAAGCCTTGACCGGTCAAACCGGGCGCCCCGCGCGCGTCGGGCGCCCCAGTCAAATGTGATCCCGAAGAAGCAGAGATCAGCCTTGACCAGAGGGCTCGCCGGATCGAAAGCCACGTGGGGGGGGGGGCGCCCCGAGCATCTCGGGCGCCCCCAGCCCTATAAAAGGGACCCTCGACCCTCTTCTTCAACAATCAATTTCCTTCGACACTTCTGCTCTCTTCTGCTTCCGCGACACGCTCCAGAAAGCTGCCAACTCAAGCCGACGACGTCCCGCTGCTCCGGAACTTCGATATTCACCGGACGTCGGTAGCAAGAGTTGTATTTAAAAGTTTACTAAACTATTCCTATTATTATCTGTCTTGTAAACTTTTACGAACTTATAGAATTGCCCGCAGAAAACGGTCAACGACCGTGGGGCTTGGAGTAGGAGTCGACCCAGGCTCCGAACCAAGTAAACCTACTGTGTTTGCATTGTTGTTGTGTCTTATTTCCGCTGCGCATCCGCTCTTTTTAAATCCGAACGAATTGCGACATTCACCCCCCCTCTCTCGCAACTCTCGATCCAACAAGTGGTATCAGAGCGGGGTAGTTCAAACTTGGTGCAACTACCAGTTTGAAAGTTTTTTCGGATTTACAAATTTTTTTTAATTTTATTTCTTTTCTTTTTGTTAATCAACGCAACTCAATCTCGTTCGCTTTTTATTTTATATAAATAATATCTGTTGGTGGATCTAAAATATCCTTACGCCTTTTTCAATTTTGAATTGTCATCTTTTCACCATAAGTCTGAATTAATAAAACGAACAATTCTTAAAAATTTGTCATAAATTTTTTTATTATTATTTTAATATTATTTCTCGAAATTCGTGCCACTTTAATTCGAGCAATCTTTTAACTCTTATTTTTCACCATTAATCAGAATATTCATTTCCCAAAAATTTTGTCTCAAATTTTTTATTATTATTTTATTATTATTCTGCCTCGAAATTAGTGCAATTTTTTGGGCAAATTTTTTTTCTTCTTCTCCCGCACTACTAATCCAAGACCAAGTCTTGGTACATTTCAGTTAATTCTGTTGTGTGCAAGGGTTTTTAAATGGCCAATCGAGAATGGAACAGCATTCGTCCACCTCTCTTCTCCGGTGAAAACTTCAATTCTTGGAGAAGTCAAATGGAGTTCCATCTAAAGACCCATATGGACATATGGACGATCATTCAAACAGGGTTCCACCCCCCTACAGAAGATGGACGATCAATTGCATGGGACAAACTGGATGAACCAACCCTCAACCAAATTGAGACTGATGCAAGAGCAACTGCAATTCTTCAATGCGGTCTAACCAACGAACAACTCAAGCTAGTCGGTTCATTTGGATGTGCTAGAGAAATTTGGGAGAAATTGATCAATCTTCATCAGGAAATCTCAGATGAAGAAGAAGATCAGGTAAGTTATCTCGCACTCTCGGTCCAAGCACAGACAGCCGAGTCAGAGTCTGAACCTGAACCTAGAGTCGAAATCGAACCAGCAGAATCAGACGACAAACTGACTGACATGGTAACCAATTTCAAATTCTTTTCTAAATTAGAATTAAATAATCAAGATGATACTGCAATGGTCGAGGAAGGTATAACTTTTGCAGGGAAAACTCCAAGAGAACCACCAAAGAAGGAGCTTCAACCGGTACCCAAGTCCGACTCAGACACGGAATCAGAAGATGAATTTAGATCCGAGACAGCAACAATTAAGGGGGAGATTCCTAATAAGGAATCAAAAGGTAAAATTACAAATTTGAATTTTAAAAATCATATAATTTGTTACATATGCAGGGAGAGAGGGCACTACCAAACTAAGTGTCCTACTCGAAAGATTCAAACGATACCACCCACGGTGACAAAGGAACGAGCTCCAAAAGCACGAAAGAACAAGAGTCGCATCCAATGCTTCAATTGTCAGGAGTTTGGGCATTACAAAGATGAATGCACAGATAAAAGCTACAAAGATCCAGGGCAACCAACCAAGATGGGTAACTGTAATTTATATACAAATCCACTCTTTACCTTGAACACTGATAGTTTAATTAATCTCCCTTGGTCAAATTTAGATATGGATGCATGCTTAGATAACTTGATGAAATCATGTATATTAGCAAAGTCAAAATTCAAAATGTTAAGACAAGAAAATGAGACTTTGAAAATTAAAATTGATATACAAGAAAAACTGATTAATAATTTTGCAAACTTAGAAAATCCAGAAATTTCTCCTCACTATGACATTATCTGAAGTTTTGTCTTGGCTATTCATAGGACTAGATACCTTAAGGACTTAACCAATTAGTTGAAATTTAAAAACATAGTATTGGGAGGAGGTGAGATGATAGTACGTTGGGGAAACCAACTCTAATAAGATCAAGTCTACTTGGTCTCTTTAGACTGGTGAAACCAGCCGAAGCTACCAATCCAAGACCCAAGCTAGTTAGACCAGAAAATGACCTAATTTAATTTGAAAATGAAATTTCATTAAAAGGCTTTGTCAAGGAAAGGGTGGATGATCCCATAAGGCTACGGCCAAAGAAGGCCTAGTGCCTCGCCAAGACCTGGAAGCCAATTTCTGAAATTCAAATTCAAATTATCTTATGTCAAATTCGAATCTAACACAAATTTCAAATAATTATAGATTCAAACCTGTTTTCAAAAATTCTTTTTCAAAATCACTCTTTTTCAAATTCAAATCTGTCTTCGAAATCAATTATACTTTTTCAAAAATAAACATTTTTTTATTTTTTTCAAAGCTAAACATTTTTTTAAAAATTATTTTTACCTTCAAACCTGTCTCACAAGAACTTTTAAGGCTAACTGTTTGAAAACTCTAGATTGGGTAAGACAGGAAAATTAAGTTCAAATTAAAAATTCTTTTATGTTGTGTTTTCATTCAGAGAATAATTTCAACATAGTCAAACCATGATTAACATGGTTAAACCTTAGTCAACTGAGTCAAACATGGTCAAACCTAGTTAATGCTAAAGACCCTTCAAGCACTTAGATAAAGTTAAGACAAGTCGAATACAAGGGGAGTTCTTTTTAGATTTAGTCTCAAAACCTGATTTAGTATCATTTCAGAATAAGGCCTTCAAAAATTACTCAAAATTCTTGGTATATTACTATCTCTTTGAAAAATTATTATCATTTCAAAATATTTCTTTTCAAAAACTGTGTTATTATTATTACTTCAAATTGAGGTGTCAAAAATTTATCTCCTTGAAAGTTTCATACTCAGAAGATTATTCAAAATTATTCTTTTGTTTTTAATAAACCCTAAAGACACAGAGGAAGGTCCACTTCATGATCTACTAGAACTCCTAGGATGTGTCAAATTTAGGGGGAGTTTGATTCAAAAGAAGAATTTCTGAAATTTTTTTGGTAATTATTTGTTTTGAAGTTATTAGATAATTCTTATAATTTAAATCAAACCCTAAAACTCAGAGGAAGATCGCTTGTAGTCAACAAGCTTCCTAGGACTGGGTCAAGTTTAGGGGGAGATGAAATTAAAAGAATTATTGAACATTTTCAAAATTATATGTTTTCATGCACTGCAAGTTCAAAATCCTTTTGAAAACTTAAATAATTTTTCTGTCAAAATACTATTATTTTACAAAATTCTTGTGGCTTATGAAATTAATTTTATAATATTTACTTGGGTTGGAGAAAATTTTCCAGGACACTTAGGAAAATGTCCTTGTAGTCAACAAGGTTTCCTAGGATTGTGTCAGACTGGAAAAGAAACCTAGTCAAGTAAAATATTTTGTGTTCAAAATGCATAATTCTTTTCAAAAATTACTTATACTTTTCAAAGTCTAAGTCTTTTCAAAATTACTTATATCTTTCAAAGTCTAAATACTTTTTTAAAAGTACTTATGTGTTTCAAATCTTAATTTATTTCAAAAGTACTTAGATTTTTCAAAAATGCATAATATTTATTTCAAAAGTACTTTTGAAGATTCAAAAGCACTTATATCTTCAAAAATACATAATATCTGTCAAAAAGTACTGCTATAATGTTTTCAAAAGTATAAATATTTTTCAAGGCAATATTGTTCTAAGTGCGTGAATTTTCTAAAAGATTGGCCTACAAATATAAAATATCTTTTCAATACTTTTCCAAATAAAGTTTTGTTGGTGCAATTTAAAACTGTTTGCTATACTTTCAAGAATTATCCTAAGTATTTTTATGCTTTCATAACCCATAGGCTCTGATACACAAACGCTCTCCTTAAAACTTCTCTCAAAATATTTTTATATTAGACTTAAAAATGGTCTAAAACATAAGGAGAAGAGTTTTACATTAAGGGGGAGAGAAAGGGAATTTTATTTTTAAGCTATTCCAAAATTCTAAGTGGTTCAAAGTTATTTTTAGTGCATGTTTTTCTAAATAAAATTTTCCTTAGTAATCAAAATTTGTCTGAAAAAAAAGGGGGTTTTTAACAAAGTTTAAGCTGGCTTTTCAAAAGTGTGTCTATGGATACAAATACTCTTGCTCTTTTTGAAAAATACTTTGTCAAAAACTTATTTTTGGTAGAACTCAAAACTCCCCATTAGAAACCTTGCTAACCCATGTATGCTTTTGATATATGTCAAAGGGGGAGGAAAGGTCAAAGTTAAGTATTTTAAAGGTCAAGGTTAAGTATTTTAACTATTTTATAACACAAGTATTCAAGTATTCAGGGTTTTAGGGGGAGTATGAAAAATAAAGAATTTTTTTTCAACTCTACAGTTATGCTTCAGTTATGCTTCACTGTTTACCTTATACTCTTAACTGTTGTAATTTTTTTTCCTTAACTTTGAATTGTGTTGCCATAATCAAAAAGGGGGAGATTGTTGGTGCAGGAAGCACCAGATCGAACCTTGTTTTGATATTGGCAAAGGATTCAAAGTTAAGGGTTATTTGTTGTCTAACAATGCTGCTTGAGAGTGCAGGAAACCAAGTCCTAGCGAAGGGATGCTAGGCACCTGACGATGGGCTGTCAGGAACTCAAGTCCTGGCGAAGGGATGCTGGGCGAAAACCAAGTCCTGGCGAAGGGCTGCTGGGCGAAAACCAAGTCCTGGCGAAGGGCTGCTAGGCGAAAACCAAGTCCTGGCGAAGGGCTGCTAGGCGAAAACCAAGTCCTGGCGAAGGGCTGCTGGGCGAAAACCAAGTCCTGGCGAAGGGCTGCTAGGCGAAAACCAAGTCCTGGCGAAGGGCTGCTAGGCGAAAACCAAGTCCTGGCGAAGGGCTGCCGGGCAAAAGTCCAACTGGAGGATCCGGTTGGCACCAGGTAAATTCTCCCGAGAGGAGTAGGTGAGGATGCGTTCCCCTTGAGGGAACATTAGGCGTCGGTTCGACCTAGGGCTCCATTTTGGAGACCCAAAGTCAGAACCAAGACAGCCAAGGCTGTGTAAAATTAACTTATTAATTGCTGTTTTGGACTAACCCTGGATGCAGGACCGAAGGACTGTGTTTCTGCAGCTCAGAGAGCCTCAAAGGAGTGAGGCAGTAGCTGAGCAGGGCGCCCCGGATGTTTCGGGCGCCCCAGAGTCAACCCAAAGTCAGCAGAGCAAGTAAACGCCCCGACAGCAGCACATTTGGGGGCGCCCCGGATGTTTCGGGCGCCCCGCGCGCATCGGGCGCCCCGCGTGTCGCGGGCACCCACTGTGCCACTGGCAGCTGCAGCAGCTCACCCTCGCGAAGAAGATGAAGCCTTGACCGGTCAAACCGGGCGCCCCGCGCGCGTCGGGCGCCCCAGTCAAATGTGATCCCGAAGAAGCAGAGATCAGCCTTGACCAGAGGGCTCGCCGGATCGAAAGCCACGTGGGGGGGCGCCCCGAGCATCCCGGGCGCCCCCAGCCCTATAAAAGGGACCCTCGACCCTCTTCTTCAACAATCAATTTCCTTCGACACTTCTGCTCTCTTCTGCTTCCGCGACACGCTCCAGAAAGCTGCCAACTCAAGCCGACGACGTCCCGCTGCTCCGGAACTTTGATATTCACCGGACGTCGGTAACAAGAGTTGTATTTAAAAGTTTACTAAACTATTCCTATTATTATCTATCTTGTAAACTTTTACGAACTTATAGAATTGCCCGCAGAAAATGGTCAACGACCGTGGGCCTTGGAGTAGGAGTCGACCCAGGCTCCGAACCAAGTAAACCTACTGTGTTTGCATTGTTGTTGTGTCTTATTTCCGCTGCGCATCCGCTCTTTTTAAATCCGAACGAATTGCGACATTCACCCCCCCTCTCTCGCAACTCTCGATCCAACAGATAAGACTAACGTTTCTTGTTTTGAGTGTGGTAGGAAAGGGCACTTCAAGAGTGAATGCCCAAAGCTAAAGAAAAAGGAGGAGAAATCCAAAAAGAAAGAGGAGAAATCAAAGAAAAAGAAGAAGACCTTGAAGGCCACTTGGGATGAGTCATCATCTAGCTCATCCGATGAAGAGGAGGAGAAGAGCACAAGGCATATGACACTCATGGCTCTTGGAGAAGAGAGCAGTGATGAATCCTCCAACTCCTCAAACGCGGCTTCATCATCCTCGGATGATGAAGAGGTAACCTCTCCCGAACTAGAAAAATGTTATAGAGCTATTGCATGTTTAACCAATATGTTGAAGAAGTCAATGAATAAGGTTAAGTCATTGCAATTAGAAATTGAACAATTGAAATCGTCTAGGGATGATAACATTGATGATTTGCATGTTGAAATGTTAGAGGATGAGATTAAATCATTGAAACTTGAGGTTGAAAATTTGAAATCCTCTAGGATTGAGGATGTAGATGATTTGCATGATGAATTGCTAGAAGAAGAAAACAAATTATTGAAGAGTGAAGTTGAGAGACTCAAGAATATTCTTGAGAAGTTCTCAACTAGCTCTAAGACCCTAGACATGATCTTGAATGCCCAAAGGGCAGTCTACAATAGGGCCGGTATTGGTTACCGACCCAAAGAACCCTCATTCGTGTCTTTGATGTCTAGGACTGATATGAGGCAATCTAGGACACCCAAGGTTCAAAAGAAAGTTGTCAAGGCATGGGTGCCTAAGACTTGTTTAGTAGGTGCTTTAGGTCCCAAGGTTTGGGTACCTAAAACTTCTATTTTTCGAATTGTGTAGGTTATGATTGAGGGGGAGCATCTATCAACTTGGTTCGTTGATAGTGGGTGCTCCAAACACATGACCGGGGATAGATCATTGTTTACTACCCTTCACAAGAAAAGTAGAGGTAATGTTTCATTTGGCAACAATGGTAGTCTTAAGGTCATAGGAATAGGAGACATTCAAATATCCGAATGTCTTAGAATTTCAAATGTTCTTCTAGTCAAGGGGATGACATTTAATCTCTTAAGTGTCAGTCAATTGTGTGACACGGGTTACACAATTGATTTTCAACCAAGTCAATGTCTAGTTAGACAACATGACACCTTGGACACGGTACTAGTAGGAACAAGAGTAGACAATATTTATCAAGTTTCATTTAAAAGTGCAACTAATGCTTTTGCTAAGTGTTTCATGTTGGGACCGGGTGCATGTCGACAAGGATACGAGTTCGTAAAATTTAAAATTTTTACGTGCAGCGGAAGAGTTTGCATAAAATAATTTCTTAAATTATTTTAACTTCGTATCTAGCATGCATTCTTATGGTGTGTTGACATAATCATAAAATAAAACATTGCGGAATAGTAAACAAATTTACCAAGTACCTCTCGTAACTCGAAGTAAGGGACGAGATCCAACCGTAGCGTCCCTTGGAAGCTTCGCCTCTATTCGCGTCCACGCCGAGTTCTCTTCGGGATGACTTCACAAAGTCACGAGTTTTGTGCCGACGAGAACTACTAGATTCTCGGAAGGCACAACTAGAAGAATAAGAGAATAAATTAGAAACTAACCAATGAAGTAACGGAATCGAATTCCGAGAAGAGAGGAGTCGCTATCCGCTTCTTCTTCTTCTTGTTCGGGTTCTTCTTCTTCTTGGTTGCTCACGCCAACTTCACCCCTTGGATGAAAGCTTGGTGCGCCGGCCCTAATCACAACAATGGGCGCCGGCCCTAAGGGAAGAAGAAGGGAGGGAGAAGAGAATAAAAGAGAGAGAGGGAGAGAGATAATTAATCTCTTGATTAATTGATGTTGTTGTCAATAAAGGGCTAGCCTTTGGGTCCTTTATATAGTAGCAACTCTTTGCTAAGTCTCCCTCTAAACGGAATTAGTTATAAGAAATTTATCCTATAAATTTTCTTAACTAATTATTCCGTTTAAACTAAGTTTTATTATAAACTAATTTATAATAAAACTTATTCTTTTCTCTTTAAATTATGGAATAAATTTTTATAAGAAATTTATAAGCTTTCTTATTATGGATAAATCAATTCATAATTGATTTTATAAAATTAAAATAAACCAATTCATGGATTATTTTAATCTTCCATAAAAGAATAAATTTCTATAAATTTTATTTATATAAATTTCTTTATACAAATTTATTTATCCATAATTTATAAAACAAATCACACTAGATTTATTTTATTAATTAAACCAATTAAATTGGTTTAATCTCCTTTATTTGGCCGGCCACCCAAAGAGGGTTAACACCCTCTTTGGCCGGCCCAAATCGACCCGAACCGGTCGCGAATTAAACTCATTTAATTCGCCCAAAAAGCCTTCAAAAGACTTAGCCATTTTAGCTTCCATTGCGCCTCTGACTAACTCAGATTCGACTTGTTTCTCTTGATCGGAAAATCCAATTTTCAACTCGTTTTAAATCCCTCGGATTACTCGTATTGCGTGTGACTAAATAGGCTTTCGATTTATGTTGGCCGTCTATAATTAACCCATTAATTATAGAACGATCATGAGTGGCACCTAGTAGTACATCATGATCCCCAATTAATCGAAAGATCAACGGTTTGACCTCAGAAGAAATTATTCTGAAACCCTTCAGCAGCTTTAATGAATCGTGCCTCATTCCCTTCACCACCTTATACCCACTTGGTTCAGGACACGGTCTATGGTGTCAGTCCCCACTAGGCTGACTACGTCACACCTAGCCCAAGTAGTGTCTTCCTCGTCCTTTGGATTTCTAATTACTCTCATGTATTTAAGAGACTCGCACTCTTAACATGATATGCTCTGGCCAGAGGCTTTGAGTAACAATCCGACGATAGGCCTGGGTATACATCTCCTCGCAAGGAGTGGTGAATCCTTTGTAGGCTGTTCAAACATCTTCGGGCACTTCGGCTTATACCCAATCATCCTGGGTCCACACCTCCTTGGAGATGCTTGCTTGAGATGTCAAAGTATAAGTCTCCATGACCAAGATGACTTGAACACCGCAAGTCAAAGGAACATCGCACTTAAGCCGCAGCAAGATCTTCATTGACATATCTACATGTAGATTCCCATATGAAGTCTTACAGCTAGTCACTCCGATGAACTAGTTCCCTTAACTAGCATCCATGTTTATCTCCGGACATCCCAATGTCACCAGCCAGTGAGAATCAGCTGATTAGAGAATAACCCATGCTAGTCTCAACAGAATTGATAGTGTCCGTTTTTATCAATTCATCGACTAGGGATAATTTCAATACTTCACAATTGCACATTAGAGATAATCACTAGTTGTGATCCCATCACAAATTCTCTTATGCTGTGAGTTGTATTGCGGACATTCAGTAGATGAGTTCAAGATCCCAATCAAATACACAAAACATGTATACTCAAATAGTGAATTATCATTTATTAAAATAAATGTTTACATCATAAGGCGATTGCCTTAGGACACTTCTCTCATATCACTAACATTTCATGTCAAAAGAAGAAGAGTCCACCCTTTGGCACCGGAGGCTAGCACATGTTAACATGAACAACATCCGGAAGTTGGCCAACAAGGGATTAGTTCGTGGCTTACCAAGCATCAAGTATGAAAAAGATAAACTTTGTGATGCATGTCAAATGGGTAAGCAAACAAAATCTACACATAAAGGTAAAAGCGCTGTAAGTACATCTACCGCTTTAGATTTACTTCACATGGATCTATTTGATTGTAGCACTATCATATCATTGAATGGAAGTAGATATTGCTTTGTTATTATTGATGATTTTACTAGATATACATGTACTTATTTTCTAAAATATAAGGACCAAACCTTAGACATTTTTATTTCCTTTTGTAGAAGGGTTGAAAATGAAAAATCATCAACAATTAAGACAATTAGAAATGATCATGGAGGTGAATTTCAAAATCAACGGTTTTTAGAATTTTGTCAAGATAGAGGCTATAGACATGAGTTCTCCACTCCTAGAACACCACAACAAAATGGTGTTGTAGAGAGGAAGAACCGTGTTTTACAAGAGGATGTATGAAGCATGCTTAATGAGTACTCACTACCGAGTTACTTATGGACTGAAGCTGTAAATACAGCTTGCTATGTGCAAAACCGAGTCCCCATGAACTTTGGTTTGGGAAACCACCTACGGTTAAACATCTTAGGGTGTTTGGTTGTAAGGTGTTCATCCTAAACACCAAGGACCACCTTGGAAAGTTCACGGCAAAGGCTGATGAAGGGATACTAGTCGAGTATTCCCTAGTTAGCAAAGCCTATCGAGTCTACAACAAGAAATCTAGATTAGTTGAAGAGTCTTCTGATGTTGTCTTTGAAAAAATTCCAAAAGTCAATGGTCAACCAGAAGATGAAGTCCAATTCGAACTTAGGAGACTAAGTTTGAATGAGAGTCCAAATGTTGTTGATGGTGATGAATCCGATGACGGTGAGCCTAGACAATCCATAGATCAGCCGGACCCTGAGGCTGAGCTTATGTCTAGTGAACCCATTCAAGAAGCACCACCAACACCTAGGCAAACTAGATTAGCCTCTAGTCATCCCCAAGATCAAATTGTTGGAGACATCCACCACGGGGTTAGAACTAGATCATTCTTTAGGAATGAGGCTAATGAAGTTGCTCTAATTTTCGAAATTGAACCTAGGAAAATTGATGAAGCATTAAATGCTCCCGATTGGATCATTGCAATGCAAGATGAACTAGGTTAATTCGAAAGAAGTCAAGTTTGGGACTTAGTCCCTAGACCTAAGAAGACCACCATCATTGGAACCAAATGGGTCTTCAAGAATAAATTAAATCATAAGGGAGAAATCATTAGAAACAAGGCACGCTTAGTAGCCAAGGGCTATAGTCAAGTTGAAGGCCTTGATTATGATGAGACCTATGCTCCCGTGGCACGATTAGAGTCCATCCGATTGATGCTAGCATTTGCAGCACATCAAGGTTTCAAGTTATATCAAATGGATGTCAAATCGGTCTTTCTAAATGGTTTAATTAGAGAAGAGGTCTATGTCGAACAACCTCCGGGGTTTGAGAGTATCGAATTTTCAAACCACGTGTTCAAGCTCAAAAAGGCACTTTATGGCCTTAAACAAGCATCCCGAGTTTGGTACGAGCGGTTGTAGACGTTTTTAATTGAAAAA
>JAGFNQ010003476.1:0-17350 GCA_024364735.1 Boesenbergia rotunda
TATAAAAATTGATAGCATTTTATAATAATACTTATGTTTTCAATAGGATTTGAAAATATCGCGCATGAAAACATTTGAATTATTCAATAATTCTTTTAATTTGACCTCCCCCTAAACTTGACCAGTCCTGGGAAGCTTGTTGACCACAAGTACTCTTCCTATGAGTCTTAAGGTTGATTCAAATTAAAGAATTATTTAATAATTTAAAAAAATAATTTAAAACTTGTCAGAAGTTTGATTTAGACTCCCCCTAAATCTGACACGTCCTAGGAGTCCTTGTAGATTATGAAGTGGACTTTCCTCTGTGTCTTTAGGGTTTATCAAAATCAAACAAGACATAAATTTTACAACATAAACCTTTTTTTCGAAAAACACAGTGATAACGATTTAAAGCTCAATTTTCGAAAAGTATTTTCAAATAATAGTAATTTTTAAAGTGCAAATTTTTAAAAAAAATGAAAAGTACTCCCCCTGTACCGATACCGTTTGACTCTATCTAAGTGCCTTAAGGAACTTTAGTGTTGTCCTAAGAGGCTTGTGTCTAATTGAGTGAGTCAAACAAATTTTTGAAAAGATATATTTTTGGAAAATGTATAATATATATAATCAAACAGACAAGCATGAATTCCATAAAAACATTATTATGTTGAAGCACTATTTTGAAAATATATTTTTATGAAAATATTCTAATAATTTTGAAAAACAATTTTGAAAAATATTTTTCAATTCATTAGTCCTTAACATCTCACCCATTTTAGATGTATCAATACAACAAGCATAGTTGCCTTATAGGTGTATTGTGAGATGCTTGATTTATTTTTCTTAATTTATTAACTCTAAGAATTAATTGAAGCTTGTGTTAGATTTGAATTTAACAAAGAATAATTTGAATTTGAAATTCAAAAATTGGCTTCCAGGTCTTGGCGAGGCACTAGGCCTTCTTTGGCCGTAGCCTTATGGGATCATCCACCCTTTCCTTGACAAAGCCGTTTAATGAAGTTTCATTTTCAAAATTAATCTTTGAAAAAGTTCTGGTCTAACTAGTTTGGGTTTTGGATCGGTAGCTTCGGCTAGTTTCACCAGTCTAAAGAGACCAAGTGAACTTGATCTTATTAGAATTGGCTTCCTTAACGTACTATCATCTCACCACCACCCAATACTAGGTTGATCAAGTTTCAATTATTCTTTTTCCTATAGCCGTTCTAATATATGCATAAAATTTAAATATGCATAACATGTCATATATTTTAAAAGAATAGCAAATGCATGTCATGACAATTGTGCATGAGTCAAACAAGTCAGATAATTTTATTTAAGTTTCTAAAATGTATCAAATACCCGATTTGATACATGTCGTGTGAACCGGCGAATATGTCAACCCACTTTGACATATTTAATTTTATTAATTTTAATTGTTGCAGTTTGGGTAAGGTTTTAGTTTTAGTTCGAGTTTATGTTATTTAAGTTTTAATTGGATTTAATTGAGAATTAATTGATGTTTGAATTTAAAGTCAAATTTTAATTGGAGTAAATTGAATTAATTAAGTTTATTTGAATTAATTTGAATTTATTGAATTTTACTTAAATTATTTGAATTAATTCGAATTTAATTGAATTTTAATTAAATTATTTGAATTAATTCGAATTTAATTGAATTAAACTAGAATTATTAAGAATTAATTAATTTGAATTTGAATTATTAAGAATTAATTAATTTGAATTATTTAAATTATTAATAATTAATTAATTAATTTGAATTTAATTAGGATTTAATTAAGATTTAATTTGACTTTAATTAGGATTTAATTAAGATTTAATTTGAATTTAATTAGAATTTAATTAGGATTTAATTTGAATTTAATTAGGATTTAATTAAGATTTAATTTGAATTTAATTAGGATTTAATTAAGATTTAATTTGAATTTAATTAGGATTTAATTAAGATTTAATTTGAATTTAATAAATATTTAATTTGAATTTAATTAATATTTAATTTGAATTTAATTTGAATTTAATTTGAATTTAATTTGGATTTAATTTGAATTTAATTTGGATTTAATTATGATTTAATTAAGATTTAATTTGAATTTAATTTAAATTAATTAAGATTTAATTTGAAATTAATTAAGATTTAATTCGAAATTAATTAAGATTTCGAATTAGGATTTAATTTATTTTAATTTAATTTCGAATTAGGATTTAATTTAATTTAATCTGAATTTTTTTTAAGGTTATAATGATTAATTAATAATTGTGGGTTTAAATTCATCATTTTCATTATTTCAAAAATTTCTTCTTCATCTTTATCTTTCTTTTCAAGTTTTTCTAATAATTTTGATTTATTTGAATTTTTATAATTTTTATTGATTATGGCCTTTATCTTAGAAAATTCTATCTCCTCCTCAAGATTAGATTTTTCAATATTCTCACAGTAGGTGGAGTAATTTGGGCCACTAAATAATGTTTTGTAATAATCTTTAATATTATCTATAATTAAATTATTATCTAGGAGAATTTTATCTTCAAAATTATTATCCTTAGGATTTTCAAATTTGAATTCCGAATTATCCTTAGGATTAATTTTGTCTGAATTAAGATTATCAGAATTAATTTTATCAGATAAATTATCAGGATTAATTTTATCAGATAAATTATCAGGATTAATTTTATCAGATAAATTATCAGAGTTAATTTTAGCAATTATTGAATTGATATTAATAATTAAACAATTAATTTTGGATATCTTAATCATATCCGTATTTTCTAATCTTTCATGCAAAATATTTAATCTACTGTCCAGTAAATTTAATTTATCAGAAAAATTAACTGAATTATCTAAAGACAGTGCAGGAAATTGTAAAACTTTTGGAACGTAAATCTTACGTACCTTCGTCGGGCACTTGTTTTTGTAATGTCCGTATTTCTTGCATTTGAAGCATTGTACGTGACTTTTGTCCCTCCGGTTTCCTGGCGCTGGTACCTCCTTTGCCCCCGGTGACGAACGATTCTTACGAGTAGGGCACTGATTTTTGTAGTGCCCTCTCTCCCTGCACGTGAAACAAATAATATGCAATTTAAAATTAGACATTAAAAAAAATGTACCTGATTCACCCCTGGGCTCCCCCTCAACTCCTGGCGTCGTTGCTCCGTCGGCGGTTAGTCCGGTGAAGAGCGGCTCGGCTTTGATATCCAATTGTAGGACCGGTGCCGTCGATAGAGGGGGGGTGAATATCGACCGTGAAAACCTTTCGCGGAGAACTCGTGAAAAACTCGTTCGTTCTAGACTTAGAATATTCGTAACGCAGCGGAAAATAAATAGAACGAAAAACAAGACAGTGACACGGCGGATTTTTACTTGGTTCCCGGCCCCCAGGGTCAGTACATCTAAGGCCTATGCACGGGAACGCCCGTCCACTATTGGTCTCCTTTCCGGACTTTCCGGAGGCGGAGAAACCCGACTTACAGTGCAGAATTACAAGCAATAATATGGAAATTTAAGTACAGTAATTAAAAAGCAAACCAACGAGAAAAGGTCTGAAGCTCGGCCGATCTGGACCTCCGAAGTGCCGCGCACCTCCTCCTGGAGCCTCCCGGTCGTAGAGCCTCGTTTCTAGCGTGTTGTCATCAGTAAGAATGATCAGAACAGTGCTTGGCAGTTGTGTCTGAAGCAGAGGGGTCGAAGCCCCTTATATAGGCCTCCTGGGGGCGCCCCGGATGCTGCGGGCGCCCCGGACGCTTGGGCGACGCTGGGGGCGCCCCGGACGCTGGGGGCGCCCCGGAAGACTCGGTCAAACCTTATCCTTGCGCCTACCTAGCCGCAGGGGATATGATCTTTGACCAGGGCGCCCCGGATGCTCCGGGCGCCCCCGTGGAGGCATATCCTGTGTTCTGGCTTCGAAACAGCAAAACAGCTATGAATCCGGGCGCCCCGGACGCTTCGGGCGCCCCGGTTGACAGCTGTTTTGACTGCTTCACCTTTTCTGCCACTTTAGTACTACTTGGGGGCGCCCTGGCTGCATGGGGGTGCCCCCCCTGCTGGGGGCGCCCCCCTTAAAGCCTGCAAACCATGTTTTTGTTCTGCTTTGTCTCCGGTTCTTGATACCTGCAAGATACACAAACACAAACTTCGGATTTGCATGAAACCCTAGGTCGAACCGGCACGAGTTCCTATCCCCGAGAACTCGCCCTTCACCTACTCCTTTCAGGAGACGGTTGCCACCCAACCCTTCGGGTGGACTTTTACTTAGCTTCCGATACTTCCGAATCTCGAGACGCCCAAACCCTGACCTGTCTCTACTCCTGTCCTTAGTCATCGCTCAGCTAAGTTGCTTAGTCCCTCGGACCAAGACTTCATTCCCCAGCAACCCTTCGCCAGGTGCTTAGCAGTCCTTCGCCAGGTCTTCATTCCCTAGCAGTCCTTCGCTAGGTGCCTAGCAGCCCTTCGCTAGGTGCCTAGCAGCCCTTCGCTAGGTCTTCTTTGCCTAGTAGTCCTTCACTAGGTGCCTAGCAGCCCTTTGCTAGGTCTTCTATGCCTAGTAGTCCTTCACTAGGTGCCTAGCAGCCCTTCGCTAGGTCTTAGGGTTACGATACCTAGCAGCCCTTCGCTAGGTGCCTAACAGCCCTTCGTTAGGTCTTGGGGTTACGATACCTAGCAGCACTTCGCTAGGTGCCTAACAACCCTTCGTTAGGTCTTAGGGTTTCGATGCCTACATTAACTAGGACTTTTCTTCAGCTTAGGTCACTTCTCTCTTACTCCCCTTTGTCTGTTCAATATATCACTGACTTAAGTGTATTGTCAAACATTGAAACACTTAAAGAGGAATACCATTGATGCAACTTGCACCAACAACATGGACTTAGAAAAATCTGGGCAAGAAAAGATGTTGCACCTACAAGAGCTCGAGGAACTAAGATTGGAAGCCTATGAGAGTTCACGCATTTACAAAGAAAAGACCAAGGCTTTTCACGATAAGAACATTTTGAGAAAAGAGTTTCATGTGGGAGAAAAGGTGCTTTTGTTTAGATCTAAACTCAAGTGGTATCTAGGTAAGTTGAAGTCTAGGTGGGAGGGTCCTTTTGTTGTTACTAATGTGTTTCCCTTTGGTGCTATTGAGATACATGATATGGCGGGCACGACCTTCAAGGTGAATGGATATCAATTGAAGCATTACCACGAGGGTATGGAGGGAACAAAAATGGAGAGTATGGACTTGTACAGTGCGATCTACCCGACTTAGAGGGGAGTCTGTTCTTTGCTTTTCCCCCTTTTGTACAAACATCTTGATTCTCTCGCAATTTGCTTTGTTAGTTGTAAGTAGCACTTCTCTTAAGTTTTCCTATGCATTGGAGGAATCATGAAGTGAGAAAAATTATTTAGATCATTGAGTCATGGATATCATGCCTTAGTTAGTTCTCAACTTGCATATAGTTAGTGGTGGGTGAAGGATTCTAATATTAGATTGAGCATGATTGATATTGTTCCTAGAGAGGACCACTCGTCGCCTACCATAGATTAATTTTTGTGTGATGAACATTCATGCTTTGGAGCTTTAGAACTTGCTCATTTCCTTTTTTGAATCATAGGGGCATATGATACATGGAATGGTAGAGCTATTCATCATGATCTTTGTTATTCTTCTTTTCATTTGCATAATTATCTTCCTCTTTTGCTATTTCTGCTCTATTCTTTTCCTCTAAGTTGGTGAAGAACTTGATGAATTAGTTGCTTGAGATGGACAAAATCTTAGGTGTGGAGGAAAAGAAATTGACCTTGGATCCAACTCTAATTGATATGAAGATTGCGCAAGGTTCTCTTGGATTTGATTTGGACCTAGAATGAGGAATTTGAATGCTTCAAAGCTAAAGGCAAGATAGTCTCCAAGAACATTGCAGTATCTTTGTTTACATTCGAAAAAAAAGAAAGAAAAAAAACACAGAAAAAAATAGAACAAAGCAGAAAAAAAAGAGGAAACGAAAAAAATGAAATAAGATGGAATAAGTGCAGTTCAAGTTCTTGGAGTCAATCTTGGAGTGAAACTAAAGTGCTGAAACTTGAAGTATGGCCAAGTCTCCCGAATCTGAATATTACAGCGGTTGCAAGCAAATTCCGAACCAATTCCGTGCCAATTCAGAGAATTAGTCATCCTTCCATTAGATTATCAATACCCCAACCTTCCTTGAGGCTATTGAATTAGTAATGGATGAAGAAGTTGGAATTTGAGGCATTCAAAGTTGAGAAAGAGGGAAGAAGAAGACAGCGGAAGAAGAAAAAAAAAAGAGAAACAAGAAGTGGAAGTAAGTGCTGGATGATTTCTGAGTTTGAAAATGGAAACAAGTAGCTGGTTGGGTTGGAGATGTAGTTTTCGAGTGGAAAAGAAGCAAAACCAGAAGACAGTTCAGAGTTCTGTAGTTTTCGGCCACTGATCAGGCTCTGATCGGTCTCCAGACCGATCAGAGGTAGCTCAGATCGATCAAAGACATTCCAGACCGTTCAGAAGGCAACTGGATCGGTCCCTTGACCGATCAACAGAATGGCAGAGAACGGGGAAGAACATTCAGTAAGGTTTCTCATCAATTCGATCAGATACAATCAATCCGATCAGAGGCATTTGCTTAGATGGGGATAATAAGATGAGTTTACATAGAAGCTAACTAATTCATCAAGTTCTACCCCACTGAATTCTCCACTTAGTGTTTTTCTTCTTGTTTACTTTCCTACAGTTTCATCTTCTTAATAAACTCTACTTATTGTATGTGTCACATGTATGCTTTTGGTGAAAATTAGGGGGTGAGCAAGCTTATGATAGTGAAGAAGCATAATGATTCTTGAGCGGAACTCCACTACTAATTGAGTTTTGAGAGTTAGGGATAGTCCTGTGAGAGTTTCATGCTTGATCTATTAACTTAGATGAATTCACCACTACCAGTTGGCTAGTGTGAGATTGGAATTGATGGGACTTGGTTCCAAAATACTTGAGGATCTTGAATAATTACCACTATGTGATTTCCTCCATGCTAGGTAAACTTGCTTGAGTCAATAAACTTGGTTTTCTTTTTGCTCGAGACGTGCAAAGAATAAGTGTGGGGGAGTGATAATTGGCAATTTGATGGATAAATTTTGTGCAATTAGTGAGAAAATTTGGGGCTCTGGGGTGTATTTGGTTATGGAATGATGCATAATTATTAATAGGATGCATTTTCATTGGTTAATCAATTTTCCTGCATTTTTACACTCATATGTCATTTTATTTGCTTTTTGGACAGCTTGTGCATCATCGGATCAAAAGGGCACATTCAGAGCTAGGATGGATCCATAAAGAATGAGATCGGACTCTAAATTCATTCTGTTGGTGCCCTGATCGGTCTCCAATCCGATCAGGGAAAGTCTGATCGGTCCCGTGACCGATCGGAAGAGGTTGGCACAGAAAAACTCTAATCTTCAGCTACTGATCACATCCTGATCGGTCCTCGGACCGATCAGGGAGGTGCCTGATCGGTCCTTAGTCCGATCAGGGGTCATCCAGTCCGATCAGTGTTCATCCAGTCCGATCAGTTGCTATCCAGAGGGATCGGGAAGAACTCGTCCATCACAACCCTCCACTTGGATCTAGAACTAAAATTGATGGAGCTTTCTTGCAAGTGATCTCGGCCACTCATCAAAGGAAATCAAGGGTGGAAAGGAGAGGTAGAAAAGGAAGCTAGGGCAGCCAAAGGAGGGGATCTCGCCTCATCCACACAGCGAACGCAAGGGAGAGGCGATGGAGGAAGGAAGCGACTGTTCAATCAGTTTCTCTGGGGATTAAAAGCTGGTACAAGCCTTCTTCTTCGAGTCCATAGCCCATTTCCTCTTATACTGCGGCGGAGAAGCGATCGACTCTGCCGGAGCAGAGTTTCTTCCACCGAACAACAACTTTCAGCTTTCTTTTCATTGTTTCTTCGTGCTTACTTGCTGTAGAACAAAAATTTACAATCCCCTTTCAATTGCTTTCGAATTTTTGCTATTTTCCAATTTAGAACTGTAATTCCCAGCTTAGTTTCTAATTTCCAGCTCAGTATCAACGTTTCCAGCTTAGTTTCCTAGTTTTACAGCTCACCTTTGTAGAAATTTTTCCATGTTTTCAACCTTTTACTACTTGAATGCAAGATGCTTGTTGAATTGCTCAAATCACGCATGTGCTTGAGGATGAAATCGATTGCCTTCTAGTCAGGAGTTTTAGATGAATCCTTGCTGAATTCTCCTGTTTGTGAGTGTTCTTTTGGTGTCCTTTACATTTAATTGGCTTAGTACTTCAAATCCATGTAGTTAAGGCTATTAGGTAGAAGTTAGTAGCTAATTTTAATTGCTTTGTTATCCTCAAAACCCAAGAAAACATGTTTTGTTTAGCTAGTTTTCATTTTTCTGCAATTTACGACTTTCTATAGATCAAAGAAGTGCAAGCATCATATTGGGTCGTTGAGAGGCGATTCGGTTGAACTATTACTACAAAATTATTTGAAATGCGAAAATTAATTGAAATCGTAACACGACTAAAATGGTTATCATTGGGTAATCCCAGGTTTGATCCGTTTGACAATGGGGTTAGCCAAACAGGATCTGATGTTTGGCAGAATGAGTAGAACCAAGGGTTGGTCAATTTGACCAAGGGATTAAACCACACCGGACTTGAGGTGTGAGATTATATTTACCTGATGATTGGAGGAAGTCTAGTCAGGATCAAGATAACTAGCAAAGGAGTGATTTTGGTGAACTAAATCCTGGTGAGTGAAGCTGGGTCCTAGCAAGGGAAGCTAGGTGAAGTAAATCCTTGTAATGCCCCAAATTTCCCTCTCGAAAGTTGTAATGATTGAACATGTGGCCATGAATAAAGTTATGAATTTAGTGGGGGAAATTGTGAATAAAGAAATATTAGGCACCTTTTTGACATGAAGTGAATGTATGATAATCATGTTTATGTGATATATTAATATTATGTTTAATATCATGCACATGAATGAATGAATAATATTATGCATATGCATGTGTATGAATAAAATGATTAGCATTCTCTTGTTGGGCTTTGGTTATGTGGGTTTGAAGAAAAAAAATAAAAAGAGAAAGCAAAAAGAAGAGGAGGTGCCAAGGATTGAACCTTGGACCTCAAAGGAAAGCAAAGCCTTAAGAATGCTCATGTAACCAATTCACCTAGCAAGGGAGTTGTAACGCCCGCTTTTTTTTTTTTTATAGACCATCATAAAGTGGCGTTACATTAACATACTTAGGCATGTAGACATCATAATGCAGCGGAAAACTTTAAACTTACACCTACATGCACTTACTACCATTCCTACCATCATAACCTGGAAGCTTGGCATATTAACTTTATACTTAGCATCATATCATACTTAGCATCATGCCATATTTTAGCATCATATCATACTTAGCATCATGTCATAGAGTCATATTCAAGTACTTAGTAGTAAAGGTAGAGTTCTATCATAAGACAAACAAACATATGGTCTCTTGGCCAAGTCACTATCACACACATTCTGCAATGCCCTCCTGCTGCTTCCTTATTATCCCCTTGCGTGATCTGCGGTATAAGAAAATAAGACTATAAGCACACAGGCTTAGTAAGACTCTTTCCTACCCACTAAAACCATCCGTCACTTAATCATAAACATATGAAACATTAGCATACTTAATGCTTTACTTAGATCGTCATCCTTATCATCACTTAGCATTCATTCGACATGTCATGGACATGGCTTCATCATATTCATAGCATGACATAAACATAACCATAAACATTCATGTATGGCATCATACTTGACATAAACATAAACATCATAAACATTCATAGCATGGCATAAACATAAACATCATAAATATTCATAGCATGGCATAGACACAATCCATAAACATCGTAAACATTCATAGCATGGCATAATACTTGGCATGGACATAAAATCATGGCATAACCTAATTAAAATCATGGCATCCTATACTAGCATGAGCATAAATAAAATAATGACATTCTAACATAACATAAGCATAATTAAATCATGGCATCCTAAACTAACATGAACATAAATAGAAGCATGGCATCCTAACTTAGCATAAACATAATCAAAACATGGCATTCTAAACTAACATAAAATCATGGCATCCTAAACTAACATGAACATAAGTAAAATCATGGCATAAAATCATGGCATTAACATAGATAAATCATGGCATAAAAATCATGGCATAACATAGATAAATCATGGCATAAAAATCATGGCATAAACATAAACAAATCATGGCATAACCATCCTTTTCATGAACATACTTTTCATAAACATACTTTTCATAACGTAATGCATAACATGAATGGATGCATGTAACAACTGTGCATATATATATATATATATATAAAGATGCTTAATCTTTAAAACATGCTTTTAAATCATCATCATAACATCATTGGGCCCTGGCTTGTACCACATTCATTCATCATATGCGCGCATCCCTATGTAAATACGAGGTAGCTAATCTCGACCTACTAGGGTAAGGACAGCATCATCGGTAGTCCCGAACCGTAAGGACAGCATCATCGGTAGTCCCGAACCGTGGACAGCATCATCGGTAGTCCAGAACCGTGGACCTTACTTAGGTCCGGTACAAGCCCATAAAATAAAATAAAATACTTTGCATGCTTCATCATTCATAAGTCATTCATGGCATACTTATCATAACATAACTTGTTACGGCTCGGCCCGTCTACCGGCCCATTTACCGGTCCATATGACCGTCGTACCGTCGACCATCGACCGTGCCGTTTAGCATATTCATTCATTCATCATACTTAACCTTCATTCATCATTTTCATTTTTATCATGCATAACCATGGCATATCATTCATAAACATGGCATATCATTCATAACATGGCATATCATCCATAAACATGGCATATCATTCGTAAACATGGCATATCATTCATAACATGGCATATCATTCATAACATAGCATATCATTCATAAACATAAATCACATCTTACCATAAGGCCATTGGGACCCTTACTTGAAATAAATCTTAACTTTTACCCTATTAACCCTTATATGGCCGAAACTTGTGGAGTCCCATGGCCATGTGAAAATTCACACAATCGCCATCCATCATCCTTATATCATGGCAACACATAAACATAAGTTGAGGTTAAAGACTCAACCCTAACCCTTGGGTCCTTGGGGTTGGCCGAACCATATGGGGCCTCTAGGGTACCCCAAAAATTCCCAAAATTTATACTTAACCTCTACACATCATGAGGGAACATTAAATGATATTATCCTGATTTTTAACATATTTTTAGACATTTAAAACATGGGGGCCGAAACCCTTGAACTTAAGGTTCTGGGTTTTGCTTCTTTCATGTTGGCCGAAACATATGGGGCCTCTAGGGTATCCCAAAAATTCCCAAAAATTATACTTAATGTCTAAACATCATAAGGGAACATTAAATGATATTATCATAATTTTTAACATATTTTTAGACATTTAAAACATGGTGGCCGAAACCCTTGAACTTAAGGTTCTGGGTTTTGCTTCTTTCATGTTGGCCGAAACATATGGGGCCTCTAGGGTATCCCAAAAATTCCCAAAAATTATACTTAGTGTCTAAACATAATAAGGGAACATTAAATAACATTATCATGATTTTTAACATATTTTTAGACATTTAAAACATGGTGGCCGAAACCCTTGAACTTAAGGTTCTGGGTTTTGCTTCTTTCATGTTGGCCGAAACATATGGGGCCTCTAGGGTATCCCAAAAATTCCCAAAAATTATACTTAGTGTATAAACATCATAAGGGAACATTAAATAACATTATCATGATTTTTAACATATTTTTAGACATTTAAAACATGGTGGCCGAAACCCTTGAACTTAAGATTCTGGGTTTTGCTTCTTTCATGTTGGCCGAAACTCTAGGGTGTCCTAGATTACTCTAAAAATTTCCAAAAATTATACATAACCTCTACACATCATAAGGGAACATTACATAACATTAAACATATTTTTAGCATATTTATGGACCTTTAAATCTTGGTGGCCGAAACCTATCAACCAACCTTTCTTGGTTTTTCTTTCTTTTCCACTTCCAACCCCAAAATCCATCAACATATCATGCTAAAAATCATAAAAATCATATGAAACCATTATACCATAGGTGAGGGAGTCTTACCTTGGGTTTCTAGATTTTTAGACCTTGGATGGAAAGAAGGAAGAAGACTTGACCACACCTAGCCCTTGGAAACTTTGAGAAGCCCTTAGATCTAGGAGGATGAGACCTTTTGTGGAGTTTTCTCAAGGGAGAATTCCTCCTTGTGTGCTCGGCAAGAATGG
The DNA here is from genome assembly GCA_024364735.1 of Boesenbergia rotunda. Classification (NCBI taxonomy): domain Eukaryota; kingdom Viridiplantae; phylum Streptophyta; class Magnoliopsida; order Zingiberales; family Zingiberaceae; genus Boesenbergia; species Boesenbergia rotunda. The sequence goes on from JAGFNQ010003476.1 coordinate 12,368, forward strand.
AGAAGGAAGAGATGGCATGAAGAATGAAACTCCCAAACCCCCTTATTAATCAACCATTAAAGTGGTGAATGAAGAGTTTTCCATGACCCTTCATCTTCTTCTACCATTTAACCACCATTCACTTCCTTTCCTCACAAGAATTCCTTGCTAGGTGAGTTGGTTAAGGCTTACATGGTTGTACAAGAGGTCTAAGGTTCAATCCTTAGCTCATGCACATTTATTTTTATTTTTATTTTTATTTCATTTATTTTATTATTTATTTTTTATAATTCCCAAAATTCCCCTAAAATCATCCATAATTATGCCAATATTCCTAAATAAAATTCTTTTATATTTATATTAATTTTACCTAATTTATATTAATTTTACCTAATTAATACCTATTTTGGAGCCCATTTAAAGCCCATTAGCACCTAGTTTTTCTCAATTTAAATGAGAAAACATGGATTTCTAGGCCCAATTTTACATAATTATTTCTGGGCCCCTCGGAAAATTATCTAGACATGCTCAATATTTTAAGAAAATATTAAGAGAATTTTTCGGGTCGTTACAGGAGTGCTGTTAGGTGGAGAAGGGAAATTGTAGATAAGTGGGAAAGAAGTGAAGAGACACATAAAAATAAAGAAGCACCATTGAAGAGGTGCTTGCCTTTTCACTCCCTATAAAAGAGCATGGAAAGGGAAAAATGCCTAAGGCATTTTCGGCCAAGAAAACTTCCATTTCTCTTCCACCAAACCTTTCCTCTTCCTCCTCTCCCTCACCGAGATTCTAGAGCCCCCTTGCTGCCCCAAACCGATCCTCACCACTCTAAGGAAACCGGGAAAAGAAGAAGGGAGGAACAAGAGGAAACACCAAGTTTAAGAGCCCCTTTTTTTCTCCAAAGATTAGGACATCTTTTGGGATTTTAGCGCAAGTGGTAAGACTCCCTCACCTGCAACATAATGGCTTATTATGTGTATTTATGATCCCCTACAATTGCTTGTGATGTTGTGTGAAAAAAAATGAAAGGAAAGACCATGAGGAACTTTCGGCCAAGGAAGTTTTTCTCACCTTTTGTTATGTTTAAATTTAGATAATGATTCTACATGCTTGTTGCTACTTTCTCATAGTAGATGAGTGATGAATGAATGATGTTCGAACACCCTTCATGATGTAGAGGGTCAAATGCCTCTCGGCCAAGGGGTGGAAGTAAGTTGTTGCATGTGCATGAAGTAGGGTTTTGTTCTTGCATGTATTCCCTAGCTTATGTAATGTTTTTGGCCAAGAAATTTGGTAGAATCTATACTAAATGTCCTCTGTAATATTCGGCCAAAGGGCTTTAATTGAGGCCTTAAAACAGATTTATCAACCCTCATGAAGTTAAAGATGCTTCAAGTGATATACATGTGATGTATGTGTTTGTTTCATGTTGTACCTTTCGGGTAGCCGAACCTAAATTCATGTTTATTTTTATGTTGTGATGCTCAGAAAAATGTTACATGTACCCTCATTCCATGTTAACCTAAGTAGAGTTACAAGCATGCACCTAAACTAATGTGTAATGAAGTCTAGACTATCCTTGTACTTGTAAATGACCCCTTATGAAAAGTATACCTTTATTTCAATGTTGTGTGAATTTTATGCTATGAAACCTCTCCTATAATGTTTCGGCCAGCATGTGTTAAGGTAGGAAAGGAAAGCTAAAACTAATGTATTGCCTTGACTAAGACAAGTATGTATATAAATGAGGTGTTGCTAAGACTAGCAGGATGTTTGCTTCACTTATATGTGTTTAAAGAAAAATCTTATAATGTCATGCTATTTATGTTAATAATTATGCCAGGAAAAGTATGTCTATACTTATGAATGATTGAATGTCCATAGTACATTCTTTATGAAAGAAAGAAAGAAAAGGAAAGAATGCATGTATGTATTTTACTTTAAAGAATGGCTTGTACCGAATCTTGAAAAAGATCCACGGTTCTGGACTACCGAAGCTGTCCCTAGGCTGAAAGATAGTAAGCCTAAAATGTAGACCCCTGTAGGTCGGGATTAGCTACCTAGCATCCTACCTAGGGGTATGTGCGCAAAAGAAAGAATGGGTACAAGCCGGAGACCCCAAGAAAGATGATGTATGCTTATGTTAAAGTATTACTTATTATGTTTTCTAAAAAACATCCTAATTGTCTATGCAATGCATATGTTCTATGTTTATATGCCTTCTATGTTTATATGTCTTATGTATTTTTATGCTATGCATAAGCTGTTATATGTCTCTCAAATGCATGTGACGTATGAATTTAGTGAGTAGGAAAGAGCTTACTAAGTTTCATACTTATAGTTTGTTTGCTTATGTTACAGATCAACATAGAAATTACTAAAGAAAGGGAAGCTGCAGGAAGGGCTAATGTGTGTGGTGGTGACTTGGCTGATCGATCCATTTTAGTGTCATTTATAGACTTAGCACTTACTTTTATAAGAAAGCATGTGTTATACCTTATACTTGTTACTTGTTATCTCTATTGAAGTTTATTTAAGACATAGATGCTACTAGATATTACATGATTAATATTTACACTCCTCCTTTGCATATGATTATATTTATGTTTTATTTCCGCTGCAATGTTTTTGAATCATATGCTATACTATAAGTTAAATTAAGTAGGAGTAGTAAGATAATGGTAACGCGCCGCCCTGACGGTAAGGGGCGGGCGTTACAGCTTGGTATCAGACCAGTTTACCATCTCACTACACACACATCAAGCCTGCCTCCTGCCGCTTCCAAGTAAGAAATTCTATACTTGCCTTATTTCATGTTTATGTTGATAGTTCAATTATGCAAGTATGATCCATGATATATAAAATGGAAGCATGATTTTACCTTGGATGAAACTAGGAAGATACCTTGTCATGCCTTATGATGAAATGATTTAAGATGCATGAATTTGAATAGAAATAACAGTAACCTTATACTAGCCTATTTATTATTTCATGAAGATAACATGGCTAGGAGAAGTACCAAAACAAACGAAACTGCACCCCAGCCTGATCTGACGCACATAGTCACAAAGCTCCAGCGACAGATCGCCGAACAACAGCAGACCATCAACACCCTGATGGCTCAGCAGGGAAATGCTACCCCTTCACCACCTAACCAGACTGTGATATCGGCAGCACCCCCAGCTACGCCAACACCTCCGACATGCCCTGCCACCGGAATGTGACCGGAAGCCTATTTAATCCAGTGGCAGAGGCTGAAGCCGGAGTCCTTCTCGGGTGCTTGCGAGCTATGGGATGCACAGGCATGGTTTAAGACCGTGGAGAGTACTATGGAGCTACTGGATTGGTCGGAGCATGAGAAGATAAAATGTGCATCATTCTGCCTCTCTGGCGATACCAGAATGTGGTGGGAAAGGATCAAGGCCAAGAGACCCATGAACCTGATGAAGTGGACGGACTTCGAGATGGAATTCTTCGAGGAGTTCTTCCACATGCGGGTCACCAACAAACATTATGATGAATTCATGAAATTTCGACAAGGCAACCTATCCGTCAGCGAAGCCGTCAAGAGATTCAACCGACTGGCTCGCCTATGTCCTGAGTTGGTCAAGATGGAGAAAGAAAAGGTCCGTCTTATGCTGAAGATGTTACGACTGGAGATAGCTCTGAACGTGGCCGGCAGAGTTAACAGACCGCAGACCGCCGAGGAGTTGTTCAGCAGTGCTTTGATCACTGAGCACTATCTGAACAACATAAATCATCAAAGGAAGATGCCAACTGAAAGCAAGAGCCAAACCACCTCCGGAGGTCAGAAGCCTCAGCACGCGGGTACTAGCTGGAAAGGAAACCACAATGATAAGAAAAAGTGGAACAATTCTAAAGGCGGCCCAGCAGATAAGAAGCCCAAGTACAACCCATGAGAAAAATGTGGAAACAATCATCCTGGAGAATACCGCATGGGTACAAACAAGTGCTTCATATGCGGACAAGAGGGACACAAGGCCTTCGCCTGTCCTACCAAGGTCCCGGAACCTTCTCAGCAGCAGATACAATACCAGAGCGCCCCTACACAGCTGCACTATATGCAAGCCGCATTGGATGGTCCTTAAATAAGTCAAGGCAGATTGGAGGCCCTGCCGGTTACTACGAATGCCAGGGTTTTCTCTCTGACAAAAGAAGATGCGGCAAATGCTTCCACCGTTGTCACAGGTCAGATAATTATTTACAGTCAGTGTACTACTGCTTTATTTGATACTGGGGCAACGCATTCCAATATTTCCATGATACATGCTAAGAAGATAGACATACCCTTACATGTTCTAGACAGCAAGTTTTTAACAACCCTGCCTTCGGGAGAAACAATGGCATCCACCCACCAGTTGCCTGCCGTACCAATCATAATTGCAGAAAGGGAACTCTATTGCGACTTGATAGTACTCAACATGCAAGACTTCGATGTCATACTGGGTATGGATTTTCTAAGCAAATACGGTGCTTCCATCGAGTGCCGTAGACGCAAAGTTGTCTTCCAGCCCGAGGCAGAACCCATGTTCGAATTTATTGGAGAGCCAAGGAAAAGAACTGGGAAATTCTTATCGGCTCTCAAGGTGCAGAAGATGTTGGACAAGGGATACACTGGTTTTCTAGCACATGTGGTCAGTATGGATCAGGCAACGGACCAGAAGCTAGAAGATGTCAGAGTAGTATGCCATTATCCAAAAGTACTCCCTAATGAGTTACCAGGATTAGCCCCTGACAGAGAGGTTGAATTTGAGATCGAACTGGTTCCTGGTAAAAATCTGATCTCCAAGGCACCCTACCGGATGGCACCAACTGAATTAAAAGAACTGCAAGGACAACTACAGGAGCTACTTGACAAGGGACTTATCCGCCCTAGTCACTCTCCATGGGGAGCTCCGGTATTATTTGTCAAGAAGAAGGACGGCACTATGCGCCTGTGTATAGACTATAGAGCGCTAAACAACGTGACAATCAAGAACAGGT
>JAGFNQ010003477.1:0-26163 GCA_024364735.1 Boesenbergia rotunda
GTGATGGTTAGGCAAGATGTGAATCTTGTCCTTGGGGATCCAATACTGATTTGATCCAGTTGGTTTGTTCAGGCATAGTTTAGGTACCCATGCCTGAATTTTGCCTCTGGACTGATTCAGTACAGTCAAATATGATCTTTGTCGGGATTTGGTTCGGTAGCCAAGTCCGGATCGATTTAGAACTGATTTCTGTTTTCCAAGGATCATGTCAAGACCCTTGGAACCAGATGTAAATCGTTCTAAAGCTGTTCTAAAATCCTTAACCTGAGTTTTCAGGGAGGAGTTCTCCTTTTCAAGTTTTTCAACTTGAGTAGGAGTTCCTTCCTGAACCTTCTCGGTTAAGGGTTTAGAGTCAGCTCCCTCTTTCAGGAGTTTTACTTCCTGTCGGAGGGTTTCGACCCGGAGTTTGTCTTTTGCCAAATCTCGAGAAAGAAAAGAAATCAATTCAGTTAACTGTAATCTATTAAAACCAGTTACCTTAATTTCTCCGTCTTCTATGAAGGTCAGCTCGCCGTCTTCTTGTTCTGATTCTGATTCAGTCTCGACTTTATCTGAGGCGGTCAGAGCTAGGAGGTTGGACTGGGGTGCCTCTTCTTCTTCTTCTGAGGAAGACTCGTCCCAGGTTGCTTGCAGTGCCTTCTTTCTTCTCGTCTTTTTAGTCTCCTTTAGGTTAGGGCACTCTGACTTGTAGTGGCCCTTTTTCTTGCACTCATAGCAGGTCACATTGGGCTTGCTTGCTGGTTCAGCTGGTTCGTCCTTTCTTCGGCCGGTTTTCCGTTTGTTGGTTCGGTTCTTCAGCTCCTTGTAGTAGCTTCGAGCGAGCCGGACCAGCTTAGTTTGATCTCCATCTTCTTCTTCTGAGTCTGAGTCAGAGTTAGACTCAGTTTCGGGTTCAGGCTTCTTCTTCGTGGTCCTTCCTGTTTTACCTGCAACGAAAGCAATACTTTTCTCGACCATATTGGTGTTAGTTGTTCGTGCAGTTCTAGTTCAGAAAATAATTCGTCCAATTTTATTTTAGAAAGATCCCTAGAGACCTTGTATGCATCTACCATAGATGCCCACAAGGTGTTTCTAGGGAAGGCGTTTAGAGCATACCTTATTAGGTCACGGTTTTCGACCTTGTGACCTATTGTGTGAAGACCGTTCATTACCTCTTGGATCCGTGCGTGGAGTTGGGCTGCTGATTCGTTGTCGGTCATCTTGATGGTGTAGAGTTTGTTTAGTAGCAGATCCCGCTTGCTGATCCGAGTATCTGAAGTCCCTTCGTGCAGCTCGATCAGTTTTGTCCATAGCTCCTTTGCACTATTGAAGGGGCCCACGCGGTTCAGCTCTTCCTTTGTCAGCCCGCATTGTAGGGTTTGTGTCGCTTTTGCGTCGGCTTCTATCTTCCGTTTAAGGGAGTTGTCCCATTCGGAATAGCTTTGTGGTTGTCCTTCAGCGTTTCGGGGGATCTCCAGACCAGACTGGATAATGATCCACATGTCCACCTGAGTTTTCAGGTGGACCTCCATGCGGCTTTTCCAGTAGGAAAAGTCTTCTCCACTGAAGAGTGGAGGTCTTGCGGTGCTGAATCCCTCTTGCATGGCCATTTAGACTGAAAAAGAAAAGCTAAAAGAGATTTGCCAAGACTTGGTCTTGGATTAGCAGTGCTGGATAAATTAAAGACAAGGGGTGTTGCACCAACCTTGCCAAAAAAAAACGAATGAAATTTTTTCTAAAAATTCGTAAGATAAAGAAAATAGAATGATAAAATTAAAAAGAAATCCGAAAAAAAATTTCAAACTGGTGGTTGCACCAGGTTTGAACTTCCCCACTCTGATACCACTTGTTGGATCGATAGAGTCGATAGAGGGGGGGGTGAATATCGACAAAACTTTTTCGAATTTATGGAGAGAGTAATTTGCACAGCGGAAATAAACACAATACGCGAACACAGTATTTTTTACTTGGTTCGGAGCCTAGGTCGACTTCTACTCCAAGGCCCACGATCGTTGATCGTTTACTTTGGGCAATTCTATATGAACGCAAAATCAGTTTACAGAAAGAGATTTACAAGTACAACACTATAAACTTTTAATAAAAAGAATTCTTCTATTACCGACGTCCGGTTGTAGGTTGATTTTCCGGAGCAGCAGGACGTCGTCGCTCGAGTTGGGCAGTTTCTAGAACAAGGCGTGAGCACAGAAGAGCGTGGAAGCTTTGGTACGAAGTTGATTGTTGAAGCTTGGGGTCGAGGGGTGCTATTTATAGCACCTAGGGCGCCCTGGACGTCGGGGGCGCCCTGCCACGTGTCAGCAGATCCGCGCTTCGCTCGGTCAAGCGTTATCCCACCGCAACAGGGATGAGGTTTGACCTCTGGGGCGCCCTGGTCGCAGAGGGCGCCTTGGCTGACTTCTTCCGCGCAGAATTCTCGGCTGTGGATAAAGCTGGCTTCGCAGTCTTTGGGCTTGGAGGCGCCTTGGCTGCTGAGGGTGCCTTCGCTGACGAGGGCGCCTTCGCTGTTGAGGGTGCCTTGCCCAGTAAGCAGCTGAAGCCCTTTTTGCTTCGCTTGGTTTTGGTTCACCTTGAGGGCGCCCTGGACACTCAGGGCGCCTTACTCAGCTGCTGCCTCACTCCTTTGAGGCTCTCTGAGTTGCAGACACACGTTCCTTCGGTCCTGCATCCAGGGTTAGTCCAAAACACAATAAAATAGTTAATTATTATTTTATACAGCCTTAGCTGTCTTGGTTCTGACTTTGGTCTCCAGAATGGAGTCCTAGGTCGAACCGACGCCTACTGTTCCCTCGACGGGGAACGCGTCGTCACCTACTCCTCTCGGGAGAATTTACCTGATGCCAACCACTCCTTTGGTTGGACTTTTGCCTGACGGTCCTTTGTCAAGGCTTGGATGCTGAGCTGTCCTTCGCCCGGTGCCTAGCAGTCCTTCGCTAGGTCTTTTGACTCTGGCATTCCTTCGCCAGTGCCTAGCAGTCCTTTGCTAGGGCTTTTGACTCTGGCATTCCTTCGCCAGTGCCTAGCAGTCCTTTGCTAGGGCTTTTTGACTCTGGCATTCCTTCGCCAGTGCCTAGCAGTCCTTCGCTAGGGCTTTCACTGCACACTAGATTACCTTGTTAGAAAACAAGAAAGACTTAACTTTTGACCTATGTTGCCATTATCAAAACACAAGTTTGACTTAGGTGCATTCTGCACCAACAGTTTGGTCAAGGAATTTGGAATTTGGACTCCATTCCTTCTTCTTTTGCTTCAAATCCAACGTGAGCTTTTTGCTTAGAGCTGGGATTGGCTGCCCTCCCTCTTCCTGATACTGTGTGGTTGAGTTCAGAGTAGGGAGGTGGCTGTTGGTGAAGATACAGGTAAGTGCAGCTATTAGTGTTGAGCTTTAGATGATGAAGTGTGTATTTGTTGTGGCTAATTCCTTCATTGTAATTGTTGGAGTTGAAAGAATAGTTTAGGTTTATCTTGGTTGATCATGAATTGGTGTGATTTAGTCTTCTACCGTGAACCCTCTGATGGAATGCTTGCTAAGTGTTCCTTTTAGTTGACCATGATATGTTCTTAGAAGTTATGTTGATTTAAATCACATAAGAAACCTAAACTATGGTGTAGTTAATTATGCTACTTAGGATTGAGGGTTGGACCTAATTTCAATTACGAGAAGTAATTAGAAACCGTGCCAGTTAATTAGGCGTAATTAAATGGAAAAGGACGGATTAGGTTAACCCTAAAATGGATTAGGGATTAATTAGCTAGTTGTTATTTTTGTAATAGCTAATTAAACATGTCCTTTATACAGGGACTTGATTGGATTTATTGCTGTTCATTATTGGCGGGTGGTTCTATCTCATTTGATACGGACTTCACTCTTGGAGGCGGGTACCCCTTGACTTATCTTGTTGATATTGTCATATTGTTATGCATAGACTGTTATAGATAGCAGTAAGATTATACGCTATCCTTGTTTAGTGTGCTTGTTCTAAATACCTGTTGTTATCCCTGAGTTATTATGCTTTTAGTCCCATACAGTCTCAAGTATTGTCATATCTACTTGTATGCTTAGATATCGTGATGTATCTCTTGCATTTGCCATTGAGGGATCTGTAGTTTCCGGCCAGTATACCTTGTAGGTTACCTGTATTTCCTGTTATAGGATTTCAGACTGAGACCTAGTATACTGAGGACTTGGGGAGGGAGGTATGTGCATCTATCATACACCATCCTTGCATGGTTGCATGCCGGAGATCAGTGACTCCCTTGTGGTTGAGCCTATCGTCTTCCGGTACATGATATGCGCACACGGCCACTCATGGGTTAGTGGATACCGTAGGATGTGCGTATTTGCCCTGTATTGCTCCGTTCGGCCACTATTTGGAGGGTGAGCGCGGACGTGGTAGCAGCCAGGGATCCCTTCTCGTACTGAGCCATGAGGAGATGAGAGCTTGACTCTCCCATTGCTTGGGGTAGGAGCGGAGTCTCCACCAGCATCCTGTCCACCCGGTCACTTAGGAGCAGTGATGGCAGGGTTCGTACAGGTTGTCACAGCTCTACCCACGCGGACGTCGCGGACGATGATCCTGACTGGGACTAGGGGTGACCATGTCATTGCACCATGTGCATATTTTGCATCGTGCATTGTTTGTTGCACTTGATTTCTGCACTTGTTTGACATGCATATTCTGGAGACTGTTATCTGAGATTATATGTCTATTGGTATTCTATTGGTATTTTCTTGTTGGAAACCGGATGGCTATAGAGGGGGGGGGGGTGAATATAGCCAGACACTCAAATCGCCCCCTCTTCTTTGAACTTTCTTTCTGTGATCAGATTAGTAGCAGCGGAAACAAAAACACAGAAGCAAAAATGAAGAACAACAAATAAAAACACTGGGAAAGCAAACCGACGCTAACACCTCGATATACAAGGTTCGGGGATAACTTGCCCCTACTCCTTGGCGTGTCCGTAAAGTGGGCGATCCCTTGATTGTCGGCAGATCAAGCCCCGGTGAACACCGGATAAGATAGAGCCTCCTTCTCGGTGGAGAAACCTCTCCACAGATCTCACGGATGATGGAACTTGAGTACAGGAGATCACACAAGAAGGAACACTCACAAAGCTCTCACAGGAATGCAACAAGATCGCTCAAGCATAAAGCAACAGAGAGCACGAACACAGCCCAGCCAAACTTCCCAAGTTTCTGTCTTGTTCGCCTCGCTCCTCTGCTTCCAGCTTCGTCACTTAAGCTCTGCTCACCATCACAAGCTTCATCAGCATCCACTGAGCCAGCCTGAACCCACTGACCTCCCTGAGCACTCAGTCCACTGAAGACCTCCTCTCCAGCTGAGCCTCCTTCAGTCGCCAGTTGCGTCAGTTGCCCGTTGAAACCTGAGAATGAGAAACAGCCAAACCTGCTCAACGGAAAGCCTCCCATTGACCCTCTTTGAGTGTTTGAATCACCTGCTATCACCTGCACACTCCAACAGAGGCTTAGCAATGCATATCAAAACATATCAGCAGTGTATCAGAGAATCGGCAGTGAATCGGATATGGTCAGACGCGATCAGAGCGTCTGACAGCGTAATTTGAATTAAAGTGATCGGTCATCGGACCGATCCAGGGCGTGTGGGTCGATCACCAGACCGATCCACTGCTTCACTGGGATTCCCAGCTCTCGCGGCTATATACGCCTGATCGGTCACCAGACTAATCAGAGTGAAACCTGATCGGTCACCAGACCGATCAGAATGAAGCCTGATCGGTCACCCAGACCGATCAGGGCAGATGAACAGTGATTTTTTAATCAGATCCAAGATCCCTGATCGATCATCGGACCGACCCAGGACTTTGATCAGCAAGGGAACTCACTCACCGTCCGCTCCCTGATCGGTCACCAGACCGATCAGGAGCAAGGCAGTGAGGAAGCAGCCTGCTCCCTGATCGGTCACCGGTCCGATCAGGAGCCCCACAGTAGGTTCCCAACCTCACTGTGTGCTCCCTGATCGGTCACCAGTCCGATCAGACATCGCTGGATCGGTCACCAGACCGATCCACGAAGGAGCAGCGTGCCAATGTCCCTGATCGGTCACCAAACCGATCCAGGGACTCAAACCTAGCCCTCCAAGCTAAGGATTTTTCAATCTAACTCTCCAAGTTGGGAATTTGCACCTAACCCTCCAAGTTAGGACTTTTCACCTAGCCCTCCAAGCTAGGACTTTTCACCTAGCCCTCCAAGCTAGGACTTTTCACCCAACCCCTCCGAGTTAGACCTTCATCCAACCTAGCCCTCCAAGCTAGGCACCTGACCCTCCAAGCCAAGACTTTTCACCTAATTCTCCAAGATGGGACTTTTCACCTAACCCTCCAAGTTAGGACTTTTCACCTAGCCCTCCAAGCTAGGACTTTTCATCCACCTCTTCCGAATTAGGACTTTTCAACACCTGGCTTCACTCACCGGGACCCGGCTTCACTCACCGGGATTTCCAACACCTGGCTTCACTCACCAGGACCCGGTTTCACTCACCGGGATTTCCAACACCTGGCTTCACTCACCAGGACCCGGCTTCACTCACCGGGATTTCAATCACCTGGCTTCACTCACCAGGACCCGGCTTCACTCACTGGGATTATTTCAATCACCTGGCTTCACTCACCAAGACCCGGCTTCACTCACCGGGATTTCCAACACCTGGCTTCACTCACCAGGACCCGGCTTCACTCACCGGGATTTCCAACACCTGGCTTCACTCACCAGGACCTGGCTTCACTCACCAGGACCTGGCTTCACTCACTGGGATTCCCAACACCTAACCCTCCAGGTTAGGATTTCAATCAACCCGTGCCTAATCAATGATCAAGACTTAACCATCATCATAATCAGAATCATAATCAACCTAAACTAAAATCGGTGTCAACACCAAAACAACAATCAGGGCCAGACTGCATCAACATTTCTTACCCTCTATACAGGTTAGATGGATGCAGGTATGTATCTACTTCAGTATGTTCAGTACTAGTCTTTCCTTACTGTTGATATGAGACTGTATTAGCTGAACTTTTATTGTTAGTATAACTTTCTATGCATAATCTGTTGGGTATTCGCTGAGTTATGGACTCAACCCCGTTGCCATACATTTTTATTTCAGGTTGATGCCTGCCAGGAGAGCCCTAGCCGCCAGTCCCCAGCTCGAGAGGAGCTTTGCTTTGTTTTATTTTGTGTTGTTTTTCGGTTATGGACCCCACCTGTAGTATATACTTTGCTTCCGTTGCCATGTTTCGAACATGTATTCATGTTTTATTCGATGGTATTGTACTTTTGAGTCCTATGTTGGACTTCGTGGGATTTCGGCTTTGTTCCTGCCCCCTGGCAGCTCAGGTGAGTTCGCACTTTGGTTTTACGATGGTTATAGATATATATCTGTTGTTTCTGCATGTATTTGAGGCCTGAGGCCATTTAACTGCGTGGTTGTGTTATTTGTATCTGTGTGCTTGTGTAAATTGTCCGCCGGACAGGGGAGGTGTTGTCCGATTCTCTATTGGATCAGCAGCTCCAGGGTCTCGGGGCGTGACACCTGGAACTGGCAACTAGACTCCCCTGGCGTCCAATCAACCTGAAAACAAAAATAGGATGACGGGGTGGTGAGTCCAAGTGGACTCTGCGGATATAGAGATAGATATGCATGATAGTATAAGTAGTTGTACAAGCTATAAAGAAACAACAGGATACAGTCTCAAAGGAAATATCAAAATATGCATAACTGAAAATACTAAACGAATGTACATACCAAAAATCAACCTATCCTGATCATAAAAGGCTTGTATCATACGAGCAGGTGCAGGGTCATCGAACCAAACACATAATATCTCCTGTATATACATGTCAAACATATACAGCAATCACAATCAAATGCGCAATGCATCATATGCACATGATGCAATGACATGGTCACCCCTTACACCAGTCAAGCCACCGAAACATGTCATATATGTCTCCCGAGTGGGTAGGAATATGACACTGTACGCACTCAACTACCATTGCTCCTGAGTGACCGAGTGGATAGGATGTTGGTGGAGTAAACACTACACCCCATACCATATGAGGGGAGATATCTCTTTCATCTCCTCAAATCACTGGAAAGAGGAGGGATTCCTGCCTGCTACCGGAGGGATTCCTGCCTTCTACCATGCTCCGGAATCAATACCCATGAGCGGTCGAGTGGAGCAATACAGAGCAAATGCACACACCCAATGGTATCCACTAACCCATGAGTGGTCGTGTGTATAGATCATGTAACGGACGACAAACTCAGACCACAAAGGAGTCGATGATCGTCAGCATGCAACAATGCAGGGATGGTCCATGATTCTAACACATGCAACCCCTATCAGGTCATCAATACATAACTCAACCTAACATACACAGATCGAACACATGTATCATAACCTAACCACCATACATCTAGGTATACATGCAAGTATAATTAGAATCAATCAATGCAGAGAAACAGTGGCATGCTACTATATCTACGTACATATGCTCGCATAAATACTATACAGAATCAGATATCAATAAAACGAGATTATATGACAGAAATTAGATCATATCAAAGATCAAGTAATAAGTATCAAGCAAGATAACAACGGTAGTAGATATAAGGTAAATATAACGTACTACACAAATAGAAGCAGTCATGCATAAAGATAACGTGGATCTAAAGAAGACAAGTAAGAAGTACCCACCTCCAATGGAAGAACTCGTATACGTAGAGAACCACCCGCCAAATAATCCACAACTATAAATTCCAATCAATACCCTGTATCAAAGGACATATTTAAATAGCTAGCATAATAATTATTAAGAAGGTAATCAAATACCAAATAGTATTTATAACCTATTGTAATTATCCTGGTTTGGTTTCAAGTTTGGGATTAATCTAGTTTAAACCCAATTGATCTTCTTACATACACTCAACTACCTAACTTAACTCACGACACCAACGCACCCTTGTGACCCCTCGGCAAAGTGGTCAAGGCCAACCACACTTCCAAGGCCTTGATAGGATAGAAGAAAAAAAGAGAAAAATGATTGAGGGATAGAATAGAAAAATAATAAATTTAATATATCCTTTGATAAATACCAAAAATATAGTACGCTTTTGAATGTAAATCGGAATACATTTGGTAAATTGTCGAAGAAAAATGATACGTAGCGAGAATTTTTAGTAAGAAATCAAACAAGAATGATGTAACATTCCAATTACAACCATCCTTGACGGATTCACTGTGCTCTCTAGGGTATAGTTTGGTTTGGACGGTGAACGGAGGCCGCTGTCGATGTTCAAGTGATAATCGAATGTATATATCAAAAGTATCATGTTATTTTCGTTAAATTTCATATTAAAAATTTCCGTTCCATATGATTACTCATCACCGAAATGGATTCGGCATTTTACCAAACGGCGCATATGAGAAATCGTAATTACCAAAAAGCGTCCTGAGGTTTAGTTTTTACCAAAGGGCGCACCAAAAATTATGTTCTTCCTCTTATACCCCTCCCGCCAATAATTCCCTTTCTCAGTTAGCTTTCCGAGACATCCGAATCACTTTTTCAGAGTTTTCAATTTAAAATAAGAGATTGTGGTTCGGATGCCCCAGAGAGTCGACTTTTTCTCACCCTACATATATATTTCTGCCTTGCATAACTTGACTCATCACGAACCATTTATTGTATTTTGCTGCAATTGTAAAAGAGGAAGTTGAAAGCGAGAGTGTGTTCTAGAGGTGACTTCAAAGAGTAAACTTAAAAGAATCGTTGAGGAAGATAGGTGTTGAAGGAGAAACTTCAAGCAACAGTTTGTTTGATAGAAGGAAGAAAAAGATTTAATAATGTACGTATGATTGGCTACTAAAAATTTGTGTATACGGTGAAAAAAATAGTATAAGGGCTCTTATAGGGTTTATTCCAGCTACACCCTGTTCTGCTCTGATATGGTATCAGACCTAGTTTTGTACATGATCAATTCTTCCTACTAATTTTTAGTTTAGAGGACTCTAACGGTGTCATGCATTACATAAATAGGGTTCTCAGAATTTATTTAACCTTACGATAAATTCATGCTTGAATACGACCTCAGGCCTGATATCATACCATATCCTAGGGCTTGATATCAAAGGATATCAGGCCCACCGTGGGCCTGATATCATACCATATCAGGCCCCATTGATGGATTGATTAGATCTGTATCGATCCTTGTTTGTTTTTTAAATTACTGAAACACTTGATTATGAATTTGAATGTTTGCCAAATTTAATTGTAATTTATTTTTCAGGGATGATAACGTTGTTGACAAAATTCTCTCTGAGATATGGAATACGCTTGATGATAATGCTGTCATACGGAATAGAGCAAAAATAGTCAATAATAATATTCCATTATCTTCCGAGTATAGTGGTAATACAATTACAAGGAATTTGACATTTGATCTAAATGAAGAAGCAAGTAATCTAGAAGATGAATGTCTAAATTCTTCTACAAGACTTGTTGAATACTTTGAGCCAACCTAGAGTGAGGAGGAAGATTATGAAATCCGAAATGCAAATGAATTACAACACAATACAAGTGTACTAGAATTCCAAGCTGATGATATGCAAATTGAGCAATATGAATTTCCTTCATATCAGTACAGTGACTCAGAGGAGGAGTTTCCAATAGCTGGTGATCCTTATATTTTGAATTCTCGATTACTAGCTGGGCCAATTGGAGAGACAGAGACAAGAGATGAGCATGATTTTTTATGGGGCAGATTTTTCCATCTAGACAAGAATTCAAGAATGCACTTGTGAAACATGTCATGATTAAGCATATGAGATATAACCCAGTTGAAACCCGAAAAATAGAGTTAAAGCAGTGTGTTTCAACCAACTATGTACATGAAGAGTAGTTGCCTGAGGGAAGTAGAGTTCACTGTTACAAAATATGTAAAGGAACATCAATATGGAATTGTCAGGGAAAGTGTTGATTATCATGAATGCTCTTCGTCATTTGTTGCATCTTTTGTTTAAGAGCAATTTTTTCATAATGAACAATATAAACCAAGTATGATTATATCAGATATTAAAGCTAGGTTTGGAGTGACCATATCATACAAAAAAGCATACATAGCTAGGAAGAAAGCGTTGAAAAAGGTCGTTGGAGATTATGATGAGGCATATAGAGATCTTCCACAATATCTGCGTGAGTTAAGAGCTAAAAATACTAAAACTTATGTGACACTATACAGGAATGGTAACAATGAGTTCCAGCGGTGTTTTTGGGGTTTTGGTGCTTGTCGAAGGGTGTTCAAGTCTTATTTGCGTAAACTTATCGGAATTGATGTCACACATCTAAGAGGGAAGTATTCGGGTGTATTGTTGATTGCTACAGTGATCGATGGTAATGACAATGTTCTCCCAATTGCTTTAGAATAACTGAAGTTGAATGTGGGTCTGCATGGGAGTGGTTTTTGGAGCATACAAAGAGGTTCTTTGTTGTCAATGAACAGTCAATGACCATAGTATCAGATAGACATCGTAGCATTATATCAGCAGTTAGGAAAGTGTACACAAACGCCCATCATGCTTTTTGTTACCACTACATGTCTTATAATATGGTAACGAATACCGGAAGTAGAGTAGCTTTAGGTTTGTTTTGGGCGGTAGCACGAGCACACACAACACTCCAATATGATCTTATAATGTAGTTAATGCTTGAAAACATCCAGATGTCCATAAGTGGCTTTAGAACATTGACGCTAAAAGGTGGGCTAATGCACACTTTACTAGGAGAAGGTACAAAATACTAACCACTAATTATGTGGAGAGTTTAAATGCCTTATTTAAGAATACACATGAACTTCTCATAAACAAGTTAATTGATAATACAAGAAGAAAAATAGCTCAATGGTTCTTTAACCGTAGAGAGAAAGTCTCAAAATGGTATGTTGCTTTGACATCTCATGCTACAAAAGAATTGGATTCAAGGAGAGAGAAAGCTACAACATATAAGGTTCACCCGTACTCTCAATCAGAAATGGAAGTAGATACATGGGGTGCTTCATATATTGTTGATTTGGAAAAAAAATATTGTCAATGTGGGGAGTTTCAAAATTCAGGACTCCCTTGCTCACATGTTATTGCCGTCATCATTCACCAGAACATGGATACACTCCCATATTATGAGCATTATTTTTATTCACAAAATTGGAATGTCATTTACATGGATTGTAGCAATGAATTTTGGCTAGGGGCGTAAACAACATTATAGTTCTATGTCCCCGTAGCTTTGTGCAGCCCGATAGACGAAAGAAGACACGAATTGAGTTGAGACATGGTGGGAAGGTAAAACTCAAATGCAACCACTGCAAACAACTTGGTCATAATCGAAGGACTTGTAGAATATCGCCAACCCCAAGTTCTTGAGTTACTGGTATATGTATGCAGGAATATTCTGCTTGAAGTATATATTTTGTAAGCAGGAGAAATGAATCTATATATTTTGTATCTAGTACAATGATAGTATTGTAAAAAAAGTAGTTGTGGATAATGTTGTCACTTCAAGAGGTATTCCAATACTATGATACATTTCAGCTTGTTTAATTCAATGTAAGCAGAATATGAAATAAAGAAAGAAATATAAAATATGAATAAATACATACAGTTTATAGAGTAAAAATATAAGAAATAAATATAATTCAAATAGAAATAAATTTTAAATGTAAAAAATAATTAAGATAGATAATAAAATATAAAGATAAGCAAAATTAAAGAGATAAGAATGAGAGAGAAAAGAAGCTCTGATTCTGCATTGTTACTGTATTGTTTTGTGTCAACTGATACAGTATGAGAACATAAATGATATTCATTAGGACTAAGTTTGGACACCACAAATACCATCTCCTAGCTAAACTCTAACTAGTGATATCAAGTATTGAGAAATCCAAATATCCTAGGTCCATCAGTGGGTTTCCACCGAAACCCACTAATGGACCTACAAAAGTCCTACTGCAACAAATTCTGAAAATATGAGTTGATGATCTGCAAGGAATCGAATTTTGCTTTGCATTGTGTATTTAGGTAGTATCTAGATGTTGTCCGATAATACGATTCATTTAAACTTGTTTCAAGTTTAAACAAATAAGAGGACTTCAGGCCCAACGTGAACTCATATTTTTTAATTTAAAAATATATTTTATTATATATCTTATTTATTTTTTACATTTAAATTTATTTATATTTGAATTATAGATTTTTGTAGTGTCCAAACTTATATTTTATATTTATTTGTTTATACCTTTATTTTTCAATTATAGGTTAGCAGAGGGCCTGAAATCAGAGAACATCAGGCCCAATTGGGACTCATATTTATTCCAATTTAAAAATATATTTTATTATCTATCTTAATTATTTTTTACATTTAAAATTTGTTTATATTTGAATTATAGGTTTTTGTGGTGTCCAAACTTATATTTTATATTTCTTTGTTTACATCTTTATTTTTCAATTATAAGTTAGCAGAGGGCTTGAAATCAAAGAACTTTAGGCCCAATAGGGATTCATATTTTTTCCAATTTAAAAATATATTTTATGATATTCATTTCTTATATTTTTACACTATAGACTGTATGTATTTATTCATATTTTATATTTCATTCCTTATAGTCCCTATTTTGGTTAGTAGAGGGCCTGAAATTAGATATATGTGGTGTCTAAACTTATTTATATCTTCAAGTTTTTTCTTAATCTTTATCTATATGTTTATATTATACATATTTATTTATAATTTGAAAAAGAATAATCCTAGTTTGGTTAGCAAAGGGCCTGAAATCCTCTTATTTCAGGCCCACATTGGGCTGATACCCTTTGATTTCAGGCCCAATGTGGGCCTGAAATCAAAATATTTCAGGTCCAACGTGGGTCTGAAATCAGAGGACTTCAGGCCCAATGTGGACTCATATTTTTTCAATTTTAAAAATATATTTTATTATCTATCTTAATTATTTTTTACATTCAAAATTTATTTATATTTGAATTATATTTATTTCTTATATTTTTACTCTATAAACTGTATGTATTTATTCATATTTTATATTTCTTTCTTTATAGTCGTGTTTTCTTTATATCTTAATTTCAATTAGCAAAGGGCCTGAAATTAGAGCTATTTAAGCCCACGTTGGGCCTGAAATCCTCTGATTTCAAGTCCAAAGTGGCCCTGATATCAAAGGACTTCAAGCCCAACATTTACTCATATTTTTTCCATTTTAAAAATTTTTTTATAATATTTAATCATGATTTATTAAATTAATTATTTATAGGCTAAACTTTTATATAATTCCACAAGTTCTTACAAAATCCTCTCATTTTATTGAAATACTCAGATATGATCAAGACAGACTTACATTTGTTTAAACTTGAAAAAAGTTTAAATGTATCCTATTATCGGACAACATCTGGATACTACCTAAATACACAATGCATAGTAAAATTCGATTCCTTGCAGACCATCATCTCATATTTTCATAATTTGTTGCAATAAGACTTTTGTAGAATATATGGATTTCTCAAACCCACTGATGGAGCTAGAATATTTGGGTGTCCAAACTTGTCCTAATGATATCAATGAGTTCTATACGTGTAGTTGGCACAGAACAATGCAGCAACTGGAGTTGAATAAACAACACAATTATTTTTCTTAACATACAATTATATAGATGTGACAAAACTACACACAATTATTTTTTTACAACACCATAGATGTTTTTTACAATAATACAATGGATAATTAATCCCATGTTTTACAACACATGGTTTCAAATAAAAGTGTTAATCAAATCTCATTTTTCTCATGTCTCCTTGTTTGAAGTTCATCTTCTCATCGTATAGGAATCGAACTATTTCATCACAAAAAAGGCACAGTCCACACTGTAAATAACATCAACATTTTTAATTTTCATATATTTTATAAATTACTTTTCAATTGAAATGCATCCTCATTTACTTACCTAGCTTCTTGTTGGGGACAATTTGCTCTGAGAGAGCCTCATTGGTCCAAGGGATGATAACTTTCTAGATATTGATGAATAACCCTTAGTTGCTCGCGAATATATTGTTTTGGATCTTTTACTTGTAAGTAAGATCATGAATTTAAAATTCACCATCAATGAGATTTTATACTAAATGATTAACATAGAAATGAAGAATGGTTGCTCACCGCTAAGTCAAATTCATATTTATATTTACGGCCACTAGCGAGAGAATTGAAATGATTGAAAGTCATTGATTTTGTATCCACCGACAACAAGTGAAAGTGTGCATTATCACTGCACAAAGGTATTAAAATATTTCTAAAACCTTCATCTATCATATCTATATTCATCACTTGTTGTAGGCCAAACTTTCTTAAGGATCTTATTGATGACTAAAAATATGCACAGATAAAATTATTAATAACCAAATCATAAAATTAGTTCTACTACAATATATATTCTAAATTCATTTAGATCCCATACTGTAAAGAAAATTGAACAATATATTGACTTGTTGTATGACCTACCACATGTGAATGCTCCCCTAAATAGAATTTTACAAAAGGCATCAATTACCTTGCCTTTTGTAAAAACCTTTTCATTCAGAACAGATAAGAATGAATGCATATTCAAACCAAAGGGTATATCCTCCCAAATAAATTGATTTGTCAACCTGCAAAGTTAATCGATAAGATAATATATTAAAAAAAGAAATATTAAATAAACTATGTGTCATAGTTTACCTTAAGTTCTCCAATTTATGTAGCAGGTAGGCCACATCGTCATCTTGATTTTTCCTCTTTGAAGTCATAAAATGTTTCTTCAAAAACTACATCGATAAATATAAAAAATAATTAATGATCAAAATCAACAAAATTGACCTATTTTACATGAAAGTAAATCACATACAACAATGCCTTGTTTCATTTTGTAAAGTTCGACGATCCTATTTGTTTCCTCCTCTATGTCTTTTTTAGACTTAACTTCCATTATAGTGATGGTTTCTCTTTCTTCATCCATATCATCCTCACTAATTTTACTTTTTCCTTTGTCCATAAAAACAGGTTCTTGTTCAAATTTTTTACCCTTTACATCTGATATTTGTTTCTTGCTCTGCTTCCCCTTAGGTAATAGCTGGTGCCATAATGGACTGCCAATTGGAGTATCCCTGTAATCATACTGACTTCAGTCACATCCTCTCCTTCTCCTTGTTCTACAAACTACTGGTTCAGAATGAGGATCGACTATAGGATAGCTTGATTAAATCTCCATGCCCTTTTTTTCAATTATTGCAAGTAATTCTTTAACCCTTTCATTCGAACACATGTTCTCCGCTGATAGCTCCTTGATTCGGTTGTCTTTATGAATGTAGTCACCACATTCCTTAATATTTTGCTTTACAACTTCTGTGTCATCTCCTTGTGATGTCTCCATTGGGCGTGGAATGCCATCACCGATATCAAGGTTCTTAAACAATGTTTTTTCATTTTGGTTAGGAATTATTTCAATCATCACCTATCAATTAACAAGTACACAAATGTTAACAACTCCATATCAAACTAATATAGGTCACAATTTAGAATAATTACCTCTTTAGGCGAGAGTCGGTCGACAAGAGCCCTCACCTTATTCGAAGAAATATTCCTCCACTTATTTATTCGAAGTCCTTGAACATTGTATGATTTTTGAATTGGTACATGCTCTAAAAACCATGCCTATACCAAGTGTTAGATACAAATATATAAACAACAGTAAAATATTATAAAATTTAACATCAAAATTATACTCACTGCCAAAAGGCCAGCAAATCCCTTTAGGTAAGGGAGGGTGGTGCTAGTGTGGTATCTATAAGTTGATGAAAAGAAGTCCCCAATCTTAGGTAATTATGGAGACAAAACTTGATGGATGACTTCAATCCAGTTGAATCTAGCAAGATTCTCATAATCATCTACTATATCAACAAGACCTGGAGGGACCTTATATATACTAGATGAAAATAAGACACAAACAAATATATACAAAATGTAGAATTTATACACTAATACAACATCATCCTCCAATTTAACACTTTTGGCATAATATTTAAGTAACTCCTCAATTCTTGTTCTGGTAGGTTATTTTTCTTTTGAGAAGTAAGTAAGATAGAGGTCACCCGATACTTTAGTTGAATTAGTAGGGACCAAAACACCTCGGTCCAATATACCCAGTAACAATGCAATATCTCGTCTAGTGAAGACAACCGGTACACCTGAAACATTTAAAATATTTAGTTATCTTCAAGAATATAGGCCTGATATGATTTCATATCAGGCCCAACGTGGGTTTGAAATGAAATCACTGAAATGAGTCTAAAATTAAATCATTTCAGACCCTCTTTATCTCTATTTTATCTTACTATAGTTAGTGTTTACAATTCATAACTAAAAGTGTTACCTGAGATCTAAAAACTTGCGAAGTTGAATCCTAACTTTCAAATATATTGATCAAAATTCCACGGATATGTTGCAATTCTTAATGCCCAAGAAAACACTGAAGGGAGACTCTTTGATCTTCGTAATGTGTTGACCATGTAAAATTTGAAATGCTTTAAAAAATTATTAAAGTGACCAAAAACACTGCACCAATGTAATTTTTGTCCAAAGTCATCTGAAGCCTACAGGTTGTAAACATTACAAATTTATTAATAACCAAACCCAAACATTTTCATATTTACAAAATCAATATAAAATTTTTTATAAACATGCACAGAAACAGTGTTGTTTTAACCTAATCAGCTCGCTAACATACCTTGGTGGATAATGCTAAGGAAGAAGAGACTAAAATACCCACAGACCTTTTTTCACCATTATGAAAATAAAGTAGTGCAGAAACCCTAACTGGAGAGTGCCAATCAATGTGGACTTCCACGCAAACCCTTAAAGCCATCTGAGAGACACACGAACAGACTTGCCTAGGTTTTGGTTGCAGAGAGGGATTGGGGGGATGAGCTGGCGACTATAACACAGCTAGGGTGCCCACAATATTCTCCAACTTCGGAAATGACAATTAGGTTGTTGCGCTGAGAGAGAAAGGAGAAAAAGTCGACTCCCTGGGGGCATCTAAACCACAATCTCTTATTTTAAATTGAAAACTCTGAAAAAGTGGTTCGGATGTCTCGGAAAGCTAACTGAGAAATGGAATTGTTGGCGGGAGGGGTATAAGAGGAAGAACAAAATTTTGGTGCGCCTTTGATGAAAACCAAATCTCAAGACGCTTTTCGATAATCATGATTTCTCACGTGCGTCGTTTGGTAAAATGCTGAAATGGATTTGGTTGGTGAAGCGATTTGGCATTTTACCAAAAAGCGTATGTAACTTTTCAAATTAATCAAAAGGCGTATGCTACTTTGATGTTTACCAAAAGGCACACTTTTTTTAGTACTCTTCCCATTTTACCCTTCTGTCAAATCTAACAGCATATTACTTTTTCCTTTCCTCTCTCACTTATGCACACAACCTATCTTTTATTTCTTCTCCTCTCTTCTCATTCCTCACTATTTTTCATGCATTTCTTTCTCTTTCCTCTTCTCTTTCTTCTCTCTTTTAGATGAATGCATTCATAACATGGGAATGGGCCTGATATTTTACATATCAGGCCCACGTTGGGTGATAAGTGTTATTTTATTGATCATTTCAGATTCTTAAATCCATGTTTGACCCATATTTTACTTGCTTAATATTGAATTTAGCCTAGGTTTCATGAATCTATTCTATTTTGGACTTTATTGTAAATCTTGATACATTTGAATTATTTTACTACTAAATTGTTGATCTACATTTGTAGGATTGGAAGGATCATGGACCTAGGTCATGTTGGGTCAAACTTGAGTCAGAAATGGACCCGGATCGAGTGATCAAGCATCGACTAATATGGGTCGTCCGATTCAAAACCGGTTAGATCTAGGCCATCGGATAACTTTGAGGCAATCCGAGCTGAGGTTAAGGTTAATCAAGAACTTGGATCACGATCTGAAGATTTCATCCAAATCAGAGATCATGTAGCCGTTGGATCAAGATCAGAGGGATCTAGACCGTCCATTCAAAGATCAAGTTGATCTGAGCCATCCACTGCAAATCTGGAAGATCCGAGCTACTAAGAGGCAGATCCTGACCCTTGATCAAGATCTGGGAAGTTTGATTCAAATCTGAAGAGATCTAGCCGTTGGATAGAGTTAAGTGAATCTCGATCGTTCATTTCTGAAACTATATTAACTACTGCTCTGCTCAGATCGGCTTGTCGCATCTTCTCCAAGCTCAGTTGCTATTTTCATTTTCTTCGAGTTTTCCACCGTTCTTCTTCAAGTTTTCTTCATCTGAGGGCGTAACCACATCGATTTCGATCTTAGATCAAGTTCTAGATCGTTGGGAAGATTTCTCCGTGAAGATTCTAGCTCCAATTCGGCCAAAAACAGAGCTAATTGAGGGTTTCGTCAGATCTGTGATTTGATTACTTGGATCTCGTTTGTGTGCCATTTCCATCCATTTGAGCTATCTGGAGGGTCCTCTGGAGTGCTCTGATCATTCGATAGCCATCATCGCAAACAGACACAATGAGATCAAAGAGATCGTATGGCTTCTTCAGATTTGAGCAGAGTTGAGTTGGATTGATTCGCAGAGTTAAATTCCTAGCGATCTATGGAGCTAAGAGGTTCGAGGCTCACTCTTGTGTGACGGCAAGAAGAACTGGAGCTAAGGGAAGAGATCGATGCTTGTTTTCTTAATGCATTTCTGTTATTAGCTGTAATTTCGATTTCTGCAAATCATTTCTGTTTCTGACTTTGTATCAGCTGCTTAGTTTACCTTCCTGAATCGTTTCTGCCTTAATTATGTTTCATTTCTGCAAGTTAATTAGACATATTGCTTGTTAGTGAACAATTGTTCTCAATTTCAGTTTATTTCATAAGTCAGTGCATGCGTATCAGTTTTATCTTGATGTCCTGATTTTTGTATCAAGTGAACTTAGTTGTTATCTTTTGAATTCACTTTGATGATTGTTTCATTTGCATAGCAATCGATTTAGAGTTCTAAATTTGTTTTCCCTAGCCTGTAAATCAGCTGCTTGTGTTCTAGTTTCCTTTCGGTAATGTTCCAATTTATTGTTTCTGAAATTTTTGTTAAGTAAACATAAGTTTTCCTAGCTCTTTTCTGAATATTAGGTCTGTTCACTTAGTCTCAGCTCATTGTCTGTTTGGCATCTCATTTGCTGCTGCGTATTGGCATTTTTCAGTTCCCATTTCTGCAAGTTAGCCTCATTTCTGAAATTTACAATTATCACTTCTGAATTTTGTATCAGAGACATTAGCTCTTTTGAATCTTTGCTGAAGCTAGATTTGCGCATTAATTTCAGTTTGTTTGCTTGTTCTACATTTGGTTTGCAGCTGAATTTCTGCATTCGGGTTCTAAGTCCTTCACTCTCATTTCTGCATTAGTTGTTTTGAGTGATCAGTTTTCGATTCCTGTAATTTCTTCATTCATCCTTGCATATAACTTCATTGATAGCCTAGCCTTTCCGAGCTGAATTGATTAGTCCCATTTCTGAATTATCAGTTCATTGTTTCTGCAAGTTTCAATTCTATGTTTGGCACATCAGTTTATTTCTTTTCTGCGTATCAAGGTTGCTAAATTCTGCTTGTTGTATCAAGTTAAGTTTCAGCACTGATTTGTATCAAGATTAAACATACTTTTAAGTGTGCTATTGAGCTTGAGAACAGATTGTTTAGCATCAGCTTGTTTCTGAATTTCGAGCTTTAATTTTGCATTTCAGTTCTAGTTGCATGCATTTTGTATCAAGTGAGTTTCATCATTGACTTTGTATTAGTTTGTCTATAAATTGCTTAGCATTTGGTTTGTTTTGAGTATTAATTCCGGAAGCAAATCTCTGCGTTAGTATCAATCGAAATTAGGTTTGACTTGATATCAAATTTGTTCTTCAAATTCGGCTAATTTGCATTGGTTGATTTAAGTTTCCAATTGTTTGAGTTCATTAATTATCATTACCTTGTTTAGTTCATTTAGTTAAGTTTCTTTCTTTTCATTGAGTTTTCATTTATAATTGGAACCAAACCCAAGTATTATTTGAAACCCAAAAATAATCAACGGTACATAAACTCGAACTTGAATCAAACAACCTTAACTAGCCCTAGGAAAAATACGACCTGTGACCCCTTTACTACATTTTTATCCTTGTTAGCAAAAAGGGTTTCCAGCTTTACAAATATCTAAATTTGAGACTCACATTCGTGACAGCCTCTTTTGGGTCCATCAAATTTTTGGCGTCGTTGTCGGGGAACACAATAGTTGAGTTGTTTGATTTTTGCTTGTGTGCTTATTGCATATTTTTCTTGATCCATTTTTTGTGCTTATCTCTATATCTTGCGATTTACTTTATCTGTTTCATTTTTTCTATACACATTTGCTGCGATTTGTTTATTTTATGACCAGTTCAGCAGGTGGTGATCTTGAAGAATTTGACCCTGAAATTGAGAGAACTTTCAGAGCAAGGAGGAACCAAGGCATATTCTCAGAGGCTATTGATATTCCTCCTCTTCAGTCTATTCCCACTCATTCAGGCATTATCATGGCCGACCACCAGAAGACCATGAAAGAACTTGCGGCACCAGATGACACTTTTCAGTATTCCAGCATTGCTTATCCAGAGCTGACTGGTGATTTTGAGCTTAGATATGGACTCATCCACTTGTTGCCCAAATTTCAAGGACAGACTGGGGAGGACCCCAACAGACACTTACATGAGTTTCATGTTGTTTGCTCCACTATGAAGCCTCAGGGTATTTCAGAGGAAGATATCAAGCTGAGAGCTTTTCCATTTTCCCTAACTGGAGCAGCAACAGATTGGTTTTACTATTTACCCACTGGGCACGTGTCTAGCTGGATTTTCATGAAGGAGGCATTTTTAGAAAAATATTTCCCAGCCTCCAGAACTGTAATTATCAGGAAGAGCATAAGTGGTAGGAGAAACTTTGTATGATTATTGGGAAAGGTTTAACAAACTGTGTTCTAGCTGCCCACAGCATCAGATTAGTGAACAGTTACTCATCCAGTATTTCTACGAGGGATTATTGCAGATGGATAGGATCATGATAGATGCTGCAGCTGGAGGAATCCTAGTTAACAAAACCCCAGATCAAGCTAGGGAGCTTATTTCAAATATGGCAGAGAACTCACAACAGTTTGGGAGCAGAGCTTTATCTACTAAAGGAGTGAATGAGGTTCAGGTAGCTTCTAATGAACAAAAGGAAATCAAGAATTCATTGGTAGAGCTCACATCATTGATTAAGCAAATGACTCTTAATAATGCAAGTCAAAATTCCAATTCTTCGGCACCTCCACAATCAAGTCTAATGATGAGGGTTTGTGGTATTTGTTCTAGTCAGGAACATAATTCAGATTCATGTCCCACCCTCCAACAAGATGAAACAATAGCGGCATTGGTTAGGGGACAATTTCAAGCCCGGAATAATCCCTACTCCTCTACGTATAACCCTGGTTGGAGGGATCATCCAAATCTGAGGTATGGGAATTCTTTCTACCAACAGAACCCGCAACAACAACAATTTCAGCAGCCACAACAAACTTTCCAGCAACCACAGCAATCTCAGCATCAAAATCTACAATTCCAGCCCCAAAATCAGCAAATCCAGCAAACATTTCAAAATTTCCAACAACCGTTTCAAGGGAATCAACAAGGTTTCCAAGGGAATTTGAATTTTCCACAGCAATATCAACCCTTACAGCAACATTTCCAACAACCACAGCAGAGTTTCCAGCCTTGGAATCAAAATTTTCAGCCACAAAATCAAGGATTTCAGCCCACTCAGTTTCAATCTTCACCACAACCATTCCCACTTCAAAATCAGAATTTTCAAGGTTATATTTCTCAGCAAGTTCAACCATCATTCCAGCCTAATTATCAGTCATTTCAGCAACAATTTCAGCCCTCCTATCAGCCCCAACAGTCCCAATTCCAACAATCACAGCAAGGTAATATTTTTGGCGCCTTACAAAACATCGAAAGGCAAATTGGACAATTGGCTAGTGGGATTAATCAAAGTCAAGCTCAAGGATCAAGTCAACTAACTTCTCAAGCTACTCCCAATCCAAAGGGAAACGTTAGCGCTATTACTTTGAGGAGTGGGAAGGTTACTTCAACTAAAAAAGGTCCAAGAGCAGTTTTTTCTGAAAACAGGGCAGCACCTACAATTTCAGCACCAATCAGCCCTAGAATCACTTCAAAATCAGTTGGTTCCACCCCTAGTCCGTGCTCAGCTCCCTCACCAAGTAATCCTGTGATTTTGGTGGGAAATGAGCGAGAAATCAGTGGCAAAACAAATCTCACAACAGCTACATCAAGTGGGACAACAGCTTAAAATTCAGCCCTTCCACATTCGGTTCAAGAGAAAGAAATGAGGGTTCCCTTACCTTTTCCACAGCGGAGAACTCAAGCCAAAAGACAAGTGGAGGAGGAGAAAACCAAATAATACAATGAGCTTGTAAAATTGTTTAGCAAAGTAGAAGTTAATGTACCCCTGTTGACCATGATTAAATAGATTCCTAAGTATGCAAAATTTCAGAAAGATTTATGTGTTCACAAGAAGAAGCTTAAGGAGAATGAGTTGGTCAGCTTGGGGAAATATATTTCAGCACTCATCCATGCCATACGTCAAAAGTGTGAAGACCCTGGAGTTTTTACTGTATCATGTGAGATAGGGAGGACTATGTTTCATGATGCTATGCTAGACTTGGGAGCCTCCATCAATGTAATGCCCAAATCAGTCTTCCAGATGCTTGGCATTGGTCCTTTACAGCCCACTGGAGTTGTAATTCAGCTAGCAAACAGAAGCCAGACCCATCCAGCAGGAGTTATTGAAGATGTTTTGGTAAAAGTTAAGGAGTTGATTTTCCCTGCAGACTTTTACATTCTAGACATGGAAGGAGACTATCTTGCACATAGATCCCTACTTATCCTTGGGAGGCCTTTTCTGAAGACTGCCAGAACCAAAATTGATGTTTATGCTGGCACACTCTCGATGGAAGTGGGGGGCACAGTAGTCCAGTTTAGTATTTTCGATGCTATGAAGTACCCTAGGGAAGATCATTCTATTATGAGCATTGACATTCAGGATGGACTGGTTGATACAGATTCAGTGGTTGAGAGATTTTCACATGATTTTCTGGAGGAGATATTTCTGCAGAGGAGGCTAAGGGAGTACTTGCTGCTGAGACTGAGGATATTTCAGAGTCTATTTCAGATTCACTTCTAGCTGGTGAGGATTATCTATGTGTAGGAGATTGCACAGAGCCCCAAGGATCACATATTTCTATTGACATTTCAGAGGACTCAGAGTACAGGTATGGTAGTGTAGGGGATTGCACAGAGCCCCAAGGATCACTCATACCCACTGAGCAGGGACAGATTGAGCTTAAGCCACTTCCAGACCATCTGAAGTATGTGTACCTAGGAGAGGAGCAGAATTTTCCAGTTATTATTGCACAGCATTTGGAGTCAGAGTAGGAAGAGAAATTATTACAAGTCCTTAGGCATTACATGAAGGCGATTGGGTGGACTTTATCAGATATATCAGGTATTAGCCCAGCTCTCTGTATGCACAGGATATTTTTGAAAGAAAATGTAAAACCCGTGAGGCAGCCACAAAGGAGACTCAATCCACTCATTTTGGATGTTGTAAAGAAAGAGGTGACTTGACTTCTTCAGGCAGGTATTATTTACCCTATTTCTGATAGTCAGTGGGTTAGTCTCATACATGTGGTGCCCAAGAAATCTAGGGAGACAGTGGTGGAAGATGGAAACAACGAACTAGTTCCCACCAGAGTTAAGAATTCCTGGAGAGTCTGCATTGATTACAGAAAGCTCAACAAGGTCACAAGAAAAGATCACTTCCCTTTACCCTTTATTGATCAGATGCTTGAAAGACTGGCAGGGAAGTCCCATTATTATTTTTTGGATGGTTATTCAGACTACTTTCAGATTTGTATAGATCCAGAGGACCAGGAGAAGACTACCTTCACTTGCCCCTTTGGCACTTTTGCCTACAGACGGATGCCTTTTGGACTCTGCAATGCACCCGAAACATTTCAGAAATGCATGGTAAGTATATTTGGTGAGTTGCTACAGCATTGTATGGAGGTATTTATGGATGATTTTTCAGTTTATGACACGTATTTTGATTCATGCTTAGAAAATTTGTCTAGGGTTTTACACCGTTGCATTGAGACTAATCTTGTACTTAATTTTGAAAAATATCACTTCATGGTAGAGCATGGTATTGTACTTGGACACATAGTCTCTAGGAGAGGTATAGAGGTAGATCCTGCAAAAATAAGTGTTATTTCTTCTTTATCTTACCCCGTATGCGTACGGGACGTTCGTGCTTTCCTTGGACATGCAGGTTTCTACCGCAGATTTATTAGAGACTTTAGCGACATTGCTCGACCCTTGACAAAACTTTTGCAAAAAGATGTTGAGTTTTGCTTTGATGATAAGTGCAAAGAAGCTTTTCACATACTCAGGGAGGCTCTTACCTCTGCACCTATTATTAAATCACCTGATTGGAATTTGCCATTTGAATTAATGTGTGATGCCTTTAATTTTGCAGTGGGAGCTGTTTTAGCACAAAGGGTGGAGGGAGCACCTCATGTCATATGCTATGCCTCCAAGACCCTAGATGCCGCCCAAGCAAACTACACTACCACTGAGAAAGAGCTTCTTGCCATAGTTTTTTCTTTAGACCGTTTCAGATCTTACTTATTGTGCTCACATGTTATTATTTTTTTCTGATCATGCAACTCTAAAATACTTGTTGAAAAAGCCTGATGCTAAACCTAGACTGATCAGATGGATGCTCCTACTCCAAGAATTTGACCTGGAGATCAGAGATAGAAATGACAAAGAAAACTTAGTTGCAGACCACCTAAGCAGAATTGAAGGAGATGGATCTTCTGTAGCGACCCGCCTTCTCTGCCTTAGACGGATCGTTACTTCTTCTACTTCTTGACTCTAATGCACGACTAAAAATGCGGAAATCCTTTTTTTTTCT
>JAGFNQ010003477.1:31533-65775 GCA_024364735.1 Boesenbergia rotunda
TAGAGGCGGAGCTTCCAAGGGACGCTTACGGTTGGATCTCGTCCCTTCCTTCAAGTTACGCGAGGTATTAAGTAAATTAGTTTACTTTCTGCAAAATTCTAATATATGAT
This sequence comes from Boesenbergia rotunda, assembly GCA_024364735.1. Taxonomy (NCBI): domain Eukaryota; kingdom Viridiplantae; phylum Streptophyta; class Magnoliopsida; order Zingiberales; family Zingiberaceae; genus Boesenbergia; species Boesenbergia rotunda. Next base: position 31,644 of record JAGFNQ010003477.1, read on the forward strand.
CATGTCTACACAATATAAGGTTGCATGCATAGATGTGTGGTTAAATAATTTGGAAAATTATTTATGCTAAATCTTCCGCTGCACGTAATAAATTTTAAAATTACGAACCCGCATCCATGTCAACATGCACCCGGTCCCAACAGTGGTATCAGAGCCGGTTAGTATTCGACATAATCATATAATTGTTTTGCGGAAAACTTTGTCATGATCTCAATTTTTAAAAATTTTCCAATTATGGAAACTTTCCAATTATGATAAATTTTAGATTTAGGAATTTCAAAGTTTGGAAATCCTCATGAAATTTTGCAAACTTTTGAAATATCCTAGTTTCTGAAATTTAATGATAATTGTGAAAACTTCTCATTTTTGGAAACTTTCCAATTTTAGAAATTTCCTATTTTGGAAATTTTTCAATTTTGGAAATATGTAAGTTTTCTTTGTACTAAAAACTTACAATTATTCTGAAAACCTATTATGAAAATCTCGTAATTTTGGGCACTTTCTTTCAAGAAAGTCTAAACAAATTTATGGATTATTAATTGACAATTAAATTCGAATTGGTTTTAAATTATTAACAAAATTCTTTACTTTGGGGAGTGCCTCGGGGAGCCACCCAAATTAAAGTTAGTTGTTGTAATTTAATTTCCTATTTTGAATAAAATTATCATATTTAATTTGGATACGCCTCGGGGAGCGGGCCAAATTAGATTTACAACAAATTTCTTTTCTTTGGGTATCTGAGCCTCGGGGAGCCACCCAAAGAAAATAATTTGTTGTAATTAATTAGTCCATAAATAAAATATGTAATCAAATCTTGGAAATTTTGAGGTGATTCTCAAACGATAATTTCCTTATTTGATTTAAGAGGTGATGCTCTTACATATTGTTGTCTCCAAAATTAATTAGGAAAATTATTTCCTATAGAGTTTTCTTAAATAAGATTTTCATGAAAATAATATGTGGTTGAATTAAGGGAATCTGTCTCTTAATTTAATAAGATTTGATTTAGAGAAATCAAAGTCTTAAACATGTTATTTCCGAAATTGATTATGACAATTTAGGAAATTGTTTCCCAAAACAATTTCTTGAATAAAGTATGAAATTAGAATTAGGAAATCCGGTTCCTAATTCAATTAATGAGACTTGATAAATTAAGTCACATACATACTTTATTAAGGAAATCGTTAGTACATGACATAATTATATGTCCTGAATGTGCTTACATAGAAAAGGATGAGACCCAAAACCCCTTACAAAATATTAAGGTCAACACCGTCCATTAATATGGTTAGAACCGGAGTTTTATTTCTCATTTGGGTTGATGGACACATTCATGCTCGGCTTGAACCTCAACATGTTCAAACCATGGAATTAGTTTATGATTAATATAGTTAGAGTCAGAGGTCAATCCTTAGTTTTGGTTGTTGGACACATCCAAGCCTGACTAAACGGTTGAATGAGCTCAAACCATATTAAAACTATTTCTTGATTAATGGGTCAGCCTTAAGCTTGGAGCATCGATTTGTTGTACCACAGCCAAGGTCGATGTAAAGAGAGGTGCAGTTGGGTGCTATGTATAATGATTGCATACTTGTTAATGAGTTAACAACCCAATGATTTATGCAAACATTCAATTAGTTGATAGCATAATGTGATAGTTACATATGTGTGATATGTAATTGGTAAAATTACCTACCTTCATAGCTAAGAATAACTTGATAGCCACAGCCATGGTTGTTCTTATCTATGGTTGGATATCAACCTATTTGGAGATGTTCCTACGATCTTTCGAATTAATAAAAAGGGTTATTCAATTTGAAAAAATAAATAGGATTTAATTAATGTATGTTGATGCATTCTTTATCATTCTTCTCACATAAGCTCAATTTGTATTTCTAGGATAATCACTCGATCATGTCTTCTATGAATTTGCTTTCCATTTTGGACACCAATAAGCTGACTGGGCCAAACTTCATGGACTGGCTTCGAAACCTGAGGATAGTCCTCAAGGCAGAAAAGCTTGCTTATGTCCTTGAAGATCAACTTCCCAACCATCCTCTAGAAGATGCAACTCCAGACCAGTCAGTGGCCTATCAGAAACATGTGACCGATTTTGAACTTGCGAGTTGCATCATGCTAGCCGCTATGGTACCTGAGCTGCAAAAGCAGCATCAGCATATGGATGCTTATACCATCATCTTCCATCTTCATGAGTTATTTGACGAGCAGGCGAGATCCGAAAGGATCGAGGTCTCCAGACTCCTCTTCACCTCTAAGATGCAGGAAGGCACTTCTGTCTCACAGATTGTGTTGAAGATGTTGGGGTACATTGAGCGACTGGGCACACTCGGTTTTGCAATGGATCATGAACTAAGTATTGACTTAATTCTGCATTGTTTGCCCAAAAGTTATTCACAATTTGTGATGAACTATCGGATGAACAAGCTGGAGACTACCATTCCTGAGTTGCTCAACCTGCTGAAGACTATAGAGCCTTCTGTGAAGCAGGATCAGAAGACGGTACTGTTAGTTGGTTCCTCGAAGAAAGGCTCTAAGAGGAAGGCCAAAGAACAGAATAAGGGAAAGAAGAAAAAGTCCAAAAAGACTAAAAAGACCCCAAAAGGCACTTGCCATCACTGTGGCAAGGAGGGTCACTGGTGAAGAAACTGCAAGGTTTATCTTGAGTCCTTGAAGAAGAAGGCATTCGATGCCCCATCCTCTTCAGGTATCTTCGTTATTGAATGTCACTCTATTTCCTCAACCGCCTGGGTACTTGATACTAGGTGTAGCTCACATATATGTAATGACATACAGGGGCTAAGAAATAGAGGAAGACTCGTCAAGGGAGAAGCGAATCTGCGAGTTGGAAATGGAGCAAAGATTGCTGTTGTTGCCATCGGAACATATTTGCTAAAGCTCCCTACTGGACTTGTCTTAGAGTTGGATAATTGTTATTTTGTTCCTTCGTTAATAAAGAACATTGTATCTATTTCATGCTTGAATGAATAGGGTTATCATTTAAATTTTAGTAACAATTGTTGTTACATAACTTTAAATGGTGTTCTTTATGGGACCGAAACTTTGTGCAATGGTATCTACACGTTAGATTTATCCAGTGACATTTTCAATATCGAAGTTAGCAACAAACAAGCTCGAATAGATAATCAAATATACTCCTATACGTGGCATTGTCGTCTTGGCCATATAAGTAAGAAACGCATGACCAAATTACACCGATGTGGAATTCTGGAATCATTTGAACCTGGTTCATTTGATACATGTGAATCATGCTTAAAAGGCAAGATGGCCAAATTACCCTTTTCCGGAAAAGGTAATCCAGTGGGAGAATTGCTTGGTCTAATACATACTGATGTATGTGGACCAATGTCAACTCTTGCACAAGGAGGCTATAACTACTTTATTACCTTTATCGATGATCACTCATGATTCGGGTATGTGTTCTTGATGAAACATAAATCTGAAGCTTTTGAGAAATTCAAAGAGTTCAGAAATGAAGTAGAGAAACAGCTTGGCAAAAGTATTAAGATACTTCGATCCGATCAGGGTAGTTAATACTTAAGTCAAGAGTTTCAAGATTACCTTAGGGACAATGGGATATTGTCTCAATGGACTCCGTCGTATACACCACAGCATAATGGTGTATCTGAGAGGCGTAACCGAACCTTGATGGACATGGTTAGATCCATGATGAATCATGCAACTCTTCCAAAATCCTTTTGGGGCTATGCGCTCAAGACAGCTGTTTACTTGCTAAACAGAGTCCCGACCAAGGTAGTCTCTACTACTCCATATGAGACGTGGAATAGTAAGAAACCTCACTTAACTCACCTTAAGATATGGGGTTGTCCTGCTTATGTGAAGCGGACTGTATCAGACAAATTGGATGCTAAGTCTGATAAATATCTATTTATTGGATACCCTAAGGAAACAAAGGGTTACCAATTCTATCATCTCTTGGAACAAAAGGTGTTTGTTTCAAGGCATGCTGTATTTCTGGAAAAAGAATTTCTTTTACAAGAAAACAGTGGGAGTAGTATTGAACTTGAAGAAGTTCAAGAAAATCCAATAGATATTATAGAGACACCTAGTCTAAACCCACAACCAATAACTCATAATGATGAGCTATCAGTTGAACCTAAAACAACACCACTTCTTCGTAGATCTGATAGGACAAGCAATATTCCAAAGAGATACGGATTTCTCGTAAGTGAATCGAACGACGTGTTACTCATTAGCGATGACGAACCTATCAGTTATGATGATGTTCTGAAAAGTTCAGAAAGGGACAAATGGCTTAAAGCCATGAAGTCGGAAATGGATTCCATGTATGAAAATCAAGTATGGGACTTGGTTAACCCACCTGAAGGGATTAAGCCTATAGGGTGCAAGTGGGTTTTCAAGAAGAAAACTGACATGGAAGGTAATGTTGTTACCTTTAAGGCTATACTAATGGCAAAAGGATATCGTCAGAAACAAGGAATTGATTATGACGAAACATATTCGCTAGTAGCTATGCTTAAATTCATTCGGATGCTCCTGGCCATAGCAGCTCATTATGATTATGAGATATGGCAAATGGATATGAAAACAACATTCCTTAATGGAAACCTGCTTGTGGATGTATACATGATACAACCTGAAGGTTTCACATCGGTTGATAAAACCATAATATGCAAGCTTTGACGATCCATATATGGACTGAAGCAAGCATCCAGGAGCTGGAACATCCGTTTTGATGAGACAATCAAAGAGTTTGATTTCTCACAAAATCCTGACGAACCTTGTGTGTACAAGAAGGTTAGTGGGAGTGCAGTCATATTCCTAGTATTATATGTTGATGACATATTACTTATAGGAAACGATATATCAGTCTTACAGTCGGTTAAAATTTGGTTGTCCAAAACTTTCTCCATGAAAGACCTGGGAGAAGCAACCTATATCCTTGGGATTAGAATATATAGAGATAGATCAAAACGGTTGCTTGGTCTTTCGCAGTCTACATATATAGACCGAGTGCTAGAAAGGTTTAGCATGTCGGAATCCAAGAAAGGTTACCTTCCCATCATGCATGGGATCATCCTTTCGAAGTCTATGTGTCCGCGCACAGAAGACGAGAGGATTTGCATGAGTAAGATTCCTTATGCATCCGCGATAGGATCTATCATGTATGCTATGTTATGTACTAGGCCCGATGTATCGTATGCTCTAAGCGTTACAAGCAGATACCAGTCTGATCCAGGAATGGATCATTGGGTGGCTATCAAGACAATCCTCAAGTACTTAAGAAACACTAAGGATGTGTTCCTAATATATGGAGAAGGTGATATGGTAATACGTGGGTATACAGATGCCAGTTTCCAGACAGATAAGGATGACTCCAAATCTCAGTCCGGATATGTATTTATTTTGAATGGTGGCTCAATAAGTTGGAAGAGTTCCAAGCAAGACACTGTAGCGGATTCTACCACGGAAACGGAATATATTGCGGCTTCGAAAGCAGCAAAAGAAGCAGTCTAGATCAAGAAGTTAGTCTCGGAACTTGGTGTGGTTCCAACCATTGATGAAGCAATACCGGTTTACTGCGACAACAATGGAGCTATTGCACAAGCAAAGGAACCAAGGTCTCATCAGCGATCCAAACACGTGCTTCGCCGCTATCATCTGATCAGAGAGATTATAAGTAGGAATGATATACAAATTGAGAAAATTCCCACTGAAAGGAATTTGGCGGATCCTTTAACTAAGGCCTTGCCTCAAAGTAAGTTTGAGGGTCATGTTAGAGCCTGTGGTATTGGATACCGTAGCGATTGGCATTAGGCCAAGTGGGAGTTTGTTGGTAATATGAGAGAAGTGTCCTAAGGCAATCGCCTTATGATTGTAATCATTTACTTTAATAAATGAATATTCACTATTTGAGTATACATGTTCGTATATTTGATTGAGATCTTAAACTCATTTACTGAATGTCCGCAATACAATTCACAGTATGAGAGAATTTGTGATGAATTCACAACTAGTGATTATCTCTACATGTGCAATTATGAAGTATTGAAATTGTCCCTAGTCGATGAATTGATAAATACGGACACTATCAATTCTGTTGAGACTAGCATGAGTTATTCTCTAATCAACTGATTCTCACTGGCTGGTGACATTTGGATGTTCGGAGATAAACATGAATGCTAGTTAAGGGAACTAGTTCATTGAAGTGACTGGCTGTAAAACTTCATATGATAATCTACATATAGATATGCCAATGAAGTTCTTACTGCAGCTTAAGTGCGATGTTCCTTTGACTTGCGGTGTTCAAGTCATCTTGGTCATGAAGACTTATACTTTGACATCTTAAGTAAACATCTCCAAGGAGGTGTGGACCCAGGATGATTGGGTATAAGCCAAAGTGCCCGAAGATGTTTGAGCAGCCTACAAAGGATTCACCACTCCTTGCGAGGAGATGTATACCCAAGGCCTATTGTCGGATTGTTACTCGAAGCCTCTGGCAAGAGCATCACATGTTCTGAGTATGAATCTCTCAGAAACATGAGAGTAATTAGAATCCGTTGGACGAGAAAGACATTACTTGGGCTAGGTGTGACGTAGTCAGCCTAGTGGGGACTGACACACATAGACCGTGTCCTGAAGCAAGTGGGTATAAGATGGTGAAGGGAATGAGGCACGATTCATTAAAGCTGCTGAAGGGTTTTAGAATTATTTCTGAGGTCAACCGTTGATCTTTCAATTAATTGGGGATCATGATGTACTACTAGATACCACTCATGATCGTTCTATAATTGGTTGATTATAGACGGCCAACATAAATCGAAAGCATATTTAGTCACACGCACTACGACTGATCCGAGGGATTTAAAACGAGTTGAAAATTAGATTTTCCGATCAAGAGAGATAAGTCGAATCTGAATTTTCAGAGACTCATCGGAAGTATAAAATGGCTAAGTCTTTTGATGACTTATTGGACGAATTAAATGAGTTTAATTCGTATGGTTTTAGCTTGGGTTTGGCCGACCAAAGAAGGTCCCTGATAGATACCATTCTGTTGATTATTTTAATTGCTAAAATTCATGTTTGACTTATGTTTTTATTGCTTAATTGTGAAATTGCCCTAGGTTTTAGAACTTACTCTTATTTTGGACTTAATTGCAAATTTACACATATTTGAATTATTTGGCCACTAAATTCTTGATCCATTTTTGTAGGCATGAAAGGTTCATGGACCTAGGGCATATTGGGTCAAACTTGAGTCGGAAGTGACCCGGATCGAGTTATCAAGATTAGGATTAAAGCCGGGCCGTCCGATTCAAGAGCGGCTAGATCTGAGCCATCCGGGACCATCTGAGGCAATCCGAGCTAGGGTTAAGGTTGATCAATCACTCTGATCAAGATCTGAAGGTTTCATCCCAATCAGAGCTCAATCAACCGTTGGATCAAGCTCGGAGGACTCTAGATCGTCCATTCAAAGATTAGAGTGATCTGGACCATCCGTTGCAAATCTGGAGGATCCAAGCTACCACGAAGCAGATCCTGACTCCAGATCATCATCATCAAATTTTGGCTCAAATCAGAGCAAGATCAGCCGTTAGATTTTCTCAAATCAATCTGGGTCGTCCATTGCTAATGTATTTAATCAAATTTTCCCAGCCTTTCTCCTCATCGCGTCTTCGCCGCAACAGTAGCTTCCTTCACGTGTTCATCGTGTTCTTCATGTTCTTCATCCGTCTGAAGGCGTGATCCCTCAATCCTTCACTAGAGCAAGAGCTAGGTCAGTGAAGAGAGTCTCAGTGAGGTTTTCAGATTGGGTTTTGCTCAATAGCAAGGCTGCGTGAGGTTTCAGTAGCTTTGTTATCCGATTTCAGCGAGCTCAGCTGTGCACCATCTCCACTGCATCCGAGCTGTCCAGAGGGGTTCCTTGGAAGGTTCGGATCATTTCCTAATCACAATCGCAAGCCACCACAGCGAGTTTGAAGAAATTGGAAGCAGATTTCGGCTTGAGCAGGGGCTGATTTGAATCGGTAGCAGAGACAGTTCTTCCACTGATTTGTTGAGCTTGTGGGTCCGAGGTTCTCCCTTCATTGACGACCAAGAAGCTCTTGAGTTGGAGAAGGGTTGAGAAGTAGCTTAGATAATTAAATTTCATTGTGTTTTAGCTGTAGTTTAATTTCTGCAGCGTGCCATTTCAATTCTGAATTTTTATATCAGCTACTCAAGTCTACCTTTCTGAATTGTTCTGTTTTAATTAGTGTTTCGATTACGCTTCTTGTTAGCTAGATTTCTTGTTTAGTGAACAATTGTCTTTAATTTTAGATTCCTTCCTGTTATGTTGCGTTCTACTTTGGTTGCTGCATTTCCTTTCTTTAGCTGCGTATCAGTTTTCTGATTCTATTTTCTGCATATCAGTGTTTCCTTTATGTGTATTAGCTTTCTTTCCCTTGAATGCACTTCTGAATTTTGTATCAAGTTAGTTTAGTTTTCTTATCTGAAGTTACATAGCAACTTGTTCCATTCAATCCATTTCCATTTCTGCATTACTGCATTACTCCATTTCCAATTCTGCAATTGGTTCCAACTGATTCGTAGCAGTTGTATTTCTGTAGAGTTCAGCTAAGTTTTTGCACGTTAGACTCCAATTCTAATGTTTTCAGTTATCCTTTCTGAATTTAAGAGTGCCGAATGAATTCAGAAAAATCACAACCATTAAATTCTGAAATTCCTGCACTTGATTTCAGCCCTTGCCTTCTATTTTCAGTTTCTAATTTCTGCACATCCTTGTTATTGAAACTCAGTTTCATGGCCGGCAGTTTAAGTTGTTAGTTCTTGTCTTTGTATCCTGTTCCCGAATCTTTGTATCAACTGATTTCTGAAATTCCAATTTTGCAGCTAAGTCTCCATGTCTGAAATTAAATTTTAATTCTGCAACTCAAGTTATTTCTGCAGGTTGTAGTTGTAGTTGTTTAAGTTTGTATCAAGTTAAGCTTTGGCACTTATTTTGTATCAGTTTGTTGATGGATTGCCTTGCATTTGGTTAGTTATGAGTGGTTAATCCGAAAGAAATTCTTTGCATTTACTATCAGCTCTTGGAACATCAGTTTTACTACTTGCAAGTTTGTATCCATCTTGGTATCAAGTTTTCCCTTTGTGACACTTTTGTATCAAGTAAAGGCTTGGCATTAAGTTTGTAGCTGTTTGGATATAGAATGATTTGCATTTTATTTGTTTGGATGTGTAATTCCTGAAGCAGCTCTTAAAATCAGTATCAATCAGAATCTGGATTGATTTGATAACAGTTTTTATTTCCAAATTGGACAAGGTTGCATTAGTTGGATAAATTGTTCATTGGTTGAGTTATTGATTGCCATGACTTGTTTAGCTTACTAGCTAAGTTCTTTTAATTCCATGCAATTTCATTTCAGATTGCAAACCTAAAACCCAAATCACATTCGAAACTCCAATTCAGAAACGACACATAAACACGAGCTTGAATCGAACAACATCAACTAGTCCCGAGGAAAAATACGACCTGTGACCCCTTTACTACATTTTCATATTTTGATTGCAAAAAGGGTTTCCAGCACATTTATAAATTCTAAATTCTGATGGTCCCACAATTTGTGACAACTTTAACCTAGTATTTCGGGACCGCCAAATTTTTGGCGCCGTTGCCGGGGAAGCAACTAGTTGATTTGTTTGATTTTTGCTTGTATGCTTTTGGACATATCATTGGGTTCTATTTTATTTTGCTTTATCTTTTGTATAGGGTTGCTGCCATTTTTCTTGTTTGTTTTTTGACAGGACTGCCAGTTCAAAATGTTCTCATCTAATTACCAGCAGCCGTGTCCACAGTTTCAACAGAACCAACCATTCAATCAGCAGCCAAATCAATTTTTTCAGCCACAATGTCAACAATTTCAGCCCAACTTTCAGCCAAGTCAGAATTTTCAGATTGGGCAGTCACAAAACCCGAATTTTTAGCAACCACCCTTCCATCAAGTTCAACCAAACCAAGGATTTCAGTATGTTGACCAAAATTTTCAGCAGCCTTTTGTAAATTTTTAGCAGAGTAATAATCAATTTCAGCCTCAACCTCAGCCATGGCAGCAAGAATTTCAACCCATACAGAATTTTCAACAACCTCTTCAATATTCACAGCCATACGAGCCAATTTTTCAGCAACAAAACTAGAATTTCCAGCCCACGCAATTTCCATTTTCACCACCACAATTTCAACCTCAGATCCAAGATTTCCAGGGCTACAATTTTCAGCAATCTCCACCAACTTGTGAACCAAATTTTCAGCAGTTTAATCAGCCTGTTCAACCATTTGATCAGCCCCCACAGTCTCCATTTCAGAATGCACAGTCTACTCTTGGTCTTCAGCAGCCTTATGTTACATTTCAAGACCAACAAGAGTGCCACACTAACCAAGGAGGCTTTGAGAATCCTGAGTGGAGTGAGGCTCAACACGAAAGGATGATGGAGATGTGTCAACAAGTCCTACAACAACAGTAAATTTTTCAACAACAACAACAACAACGCCTTGCAAAATTAGTTGATCAATGGAATCAGATAAAAGCCCAAAGATTAGAACAGTTATATTCTCAAGTTGCTTGTAATTCTGAGAGCCCCAGAGTTGATTTTTTATCAGTTCAAGGTGACCCTAGTGCATGGCCAAGTCCTTCTTCAAGTGATCTTAGAATTTTGGTGGAAGAAGAAGAAGAAATCATAAAAATCAGGGCACCTACAGCATGCATCCCTTCGGAGATTCCTACTCAAAATTCATTTCCAAATTTTTCAGCTCCAGAAGAAGAAACTGAAGCTCCACAGGACCATTCTAGAATTTTATTTTGTGATGATAGTGTTATTGATGGTCCTAATTTTTTAATGTTATTGTTGCAGATATTACAGGAGAAGCATGCATAGGAGATGATTCCATAGGTGTAGGGGATTGCACTAAACCCCAGGGACCACCACAATTGACCGGTACATTAGAAGATTCAGAAGATGAACCAGAAAGTGTAGGGACTTGCATGGTAGAAGCAAGCACCCAAGGATCACCTGCTTTAGTTGAGTGTCCACCAAAACCTGAATCTGAAGAGGAGCATGTACTTGATCAGGAGGAGGCCATGGATACATCTACTCTTGTAGAACCTCCAGGTATTCTTCAGCACGCTCAGGTAAGTATTTCTCCCCTTTCTTCAAAAAAATTCAGCGAGGTACCTAGTGCTGACTTTATTGGTTATGATGAATTTATTGATATACCTTGTGTAGAAATTGTTTGTGAAAATCCAATAGAGGTACCAAAAATTGATTTCATTGGTTATAATGCATTACTTGATACATCTCTTGTAGATATGAGTTGCGAACAAATTTTAGAGGCACCTATAATTGATATTGTTTGTTATGATGAATCTCTTGATACATCTTTTGTGGATATGAATTGTGAAACATTTTTAGAAGTACCTGAAATTGATGTTATTTATTTTGATGAATCTCTTGCTATATCTTATGCTGAAGATGAATGTGAAAAAATTTTGGAGGTACCCGAGATTGCTTTTGTTGGCTGTGATATATTGCTTGATACACCCTGGATGGAAAATAATTGTGAAATTTCTATTGATGTACCAGAAATTGATTTCTTTATTTGTGATGAGTATCTAGATGCAAATTTTGTAGGAAACGATTGTGAAATTTTCATTGAGATACCAAAATTTGATTTAATTAGATGTGATGCAGTTTTAGATACATTTCATGCAGAGACTGATATCATTTTATTTCCTTCTTACCCTGAACGCTTGAGAGAGGTATTACATTATTTTACAGGGTCTAGAAGACTTCAGGAGTGGGTACTCCATCTGAACAGACTTCAACCTCCTGGAAGGACTTCTAAAAGGCATAAAGAAGGAGGAGATGATTTTACTTTAATTCGAAGCACTCTATTCCTTCAATGGATTTTGAACCTAAATCGCCTTCGGCCACCGGAGCATTTTTCTGCAAAGTTCAAGTGTGGGGGAGTCCTAAATCTCTCAGCCACCCACACTCCTCCACTACCACGATGGAGGCTACTCCTGGATAGACTCCGTCCACCAGAATAAAGGGGAGTTTGTTCTTTCTTGCATTTTCCTTCACTTTTATGATTTCTGGAATTTTCTTTTAAATTGAATCCTTGATAATAAATGCATGAGTAGAGTAGAATGCATAGGAGTCATTGTAAATACCTTGTTATTTCTTTTCGCACTTTTTCTTGCATGACTAGGAATAAATGTATCCCTCTAGGTTATCTCCATAGCATTTTAGAGTCTTTTGAAAATAAATTAAATCTAGTTGTTAAAACTTAGGGTTTGAGCTAATGGATAAAATCTTGGATGCTTGAGTACTACTTGCTTTAGATTCTTAATTGAGGACTTGGGATGAATTATTTTTACCTAGTGAGAATTAGCCTAACTTTTGTGATACGCATATGTCATTGTGCTCTAGAACTTGCTTAGGTTCTTTCAAAAATCATATTTCAATGATTGGATCACATCTATAGAGGCTAATCACTTTGTTTACCTTTTCATATCAATTTTGGCAAAAATCATGTTCATTCTATTTTTCTTTACTTATTTCCAACTCTTATCCTCATTTTTCTTTGGACTTGTTGTTTGAGATGTTTCTTAATGCTATTTTGCCCGAGACAGACAAAGATTTAAGTGTGGGGGAGTGACTAGCTTTTTGGAAAAATTTAGTATCAAGGATGCACTTCATTTCGAAAAAAAATTTTTTTTTTTGCCAAGTGAGTTGAGTTTGGTGTCAAGAATGAGCAAGAGAGGTGGGAGCAATTTGAGATTTAAATTCTTTACTACATTTTGAAGATCCAAGTAGCGTGCAAAAAGAAAAAAAAATTTGCAATGGAAAACAAAAGTTTGGCACGCAAATGAAGAGAAGGAGAAAAATTGTGCCAAAGAGATTTTTGTGAAGCATGGTTGGATCAAGAATGGGGATGTAGGAGTTATGGAAGCTAAGTTCATGCAAAAATCTGATGGAATCTGAGTTGAATCTGACAAAATCTGATCCAATGCAGAACGGTTGTGCCAAAACAGAAAATTTCTTGTGCAGATCAGTAAGTGAAGTGGAGCTTTTGTTAAGAAAATCTGATTTGAAGCTGTGAAAGAAAAAAAAAATCTGAACTCAATGCAGAAATGGAAGCTCACGGCAGTGACTTGGTTCAAATCCAACTTGCTGATCAGAAAGGAACAGAAAATGCAGTCCATTTGAAGCTCACGGAAGGCTGGGTTAAAGTTGTTTCCAATAAAGGTTGAACCATGGCCACAACATAACCGAACCCAAGCTGGAAAAATCTGTGCCATAAGCCAATTGAAGTTGTTCGGCCACCCTAATTTCAGCTGATTGCAGCTGCTTTTACTATAAAAAATCAGAAACAGCTTGGCATCAAATGCTGAACCGCATCTGCACAAATTCAAGTGCTTCTGAAATTGCATCGAAACTAATCTGAATTGGAAGTGAAACAGTTTTTGCTGATAAGGATTAAGAACAAGTCCATCAACCAGCCAGCCATCAGAAATTTGAAACGCAGCAGGTTAGTTGAATTAAAATGTCGAAATCTGATCAGACAGTGCTGGAATTCAAACATGAAAATGAGTTGTGTAGATCAGTATCAACCTGAAAAGGATTGTGTGTTGGCTGAAATTCGACTTGTGAGCAGAATTTTCATGTGGAACAAATCAAAATCTTCCATGTCTATGTGATGTGAACTGATGTTGATTATTTAAGAAATCAGAGACTTGAAATGGATTTAGTGAAGCTGAATTTGCAGCTGAACAGAGAAAAAAAAAGAATGGAAGAAAGTAGTGTGCCAACAAAGGGTGAAGTGTATCAAGAGTGAGTTACATGGGTTGTTGAGAGAAAATTTTATGTTGAGTATCTATTTCACTTGATATCATATGTTCTTTGATACATTCTGACCTTGTTAGAGGATAAAAGAAAGAAAAAAAATCAGAAAAGAAGAGGGAACAAAACAAGTTGGCACGCAATAGGCAAACTTGGCACATTGAAACCAAGGAAGGGTTTTTCATCCAAATCAAAGGCAATTACTTAAATTGACTTTACCACACTTTTGATATCATTAGAAGACTGTAAAGAGAAGCAAAGTACATTGGAAACATTCTTGAGCAACCAAGTCCTCCACTCCATCAATTTTTCTATTTCCTTGGCTTTTATTCCATTTCTTACCATTTTCCATATTTTCACTTGTTTTTGTAGATGTTGATCCTAATCATGAATAATGGTGGAGATTAGATAATAAACAAGCCTATGGTAGTGCAAGAAGCATGTGTGTTTGAGTGAGCTCCATTTCCATCATCAACTTAGAACTTAAGGAGAGAGCCACCAAAATTTTCCTTGAAAGGCTAGTGAGTTGAATTCATCTCAATGACTCATGATGGATGAAAATGTTAAGTTGTTGATTTAAGGACAAGATACTAATCCATAGAGCTTAGATTTATGAGAATTGACAACCTTAGGTAATTTCTTTTCATTTGCTTCTAATTATGCTTTAGAAAACCAAAGGGATACATACTTAGTGATTTCGCGAGACGCTCAAGGTTAAGTGTGGGGGAGTTGATAGATACCATTCTGTTGATTATTTTAATTTCTAAAATCCATGTTTGACTTATGTTTTTATTGCTTAATTGTGAAATTGCCCTAGGTTTTAGAACTTACTCTTATTTTGGACTTAATTGCAAATTTACACATATTTGGATTATTTGGCCACTAAATTCTTGATCCATTTTTGTAGGCATGAAAGGTTCATGGACCTAGGGAATATTGGGTCAAACTTGAGTCGGAAGTGACCCGGATCGAGTTATCAAGATTAGGATTAAAGCCGGGTCGTCCGATTCAAGAGCGGCTAGATCTGAGCCATCCGGGACCATCTGAAGCAATCCGAGCTAGGGTTAGGGTTGATCAATCACTCTGATCAAGATCTGAAGGTTTCATCCCAATCAAAGCTCAATCAACCGTTGGATCAAGCTCGGAGATCTCTAGATCGTCCATTCAAAGATTAGAGTGATCTGGACCATCCGTTACAAATCTGGAGGATCCGAGCTACCACGAGGTATCCTGACCCCAGATCATCATCATCAAAGTTTGGCTCAAATCAGAGCAAGATCAGCCGTTGGATTTTCTCAAATCAATCTGGGCCGTCCATTGCTAATGTATTTAATCAAATTTTCCCAGCCTTTCTCCTCATCGCGTCTTCGCCGCAATAGTAGCTTCCTTCACGTGTTCATCATGTTCTTCATGTTCTTCATCCATCCGAAGGTGTGATCCCTCAATCCTTCACTAGAGCAAGAGCTAGGTCAGTGAAGAGAGTCTTAGTGAGGTTTTCAGATTGGGTTTTGCTCAATAGCAAGGCTGCGTGAGGTTTCAGCAGCTTTGTTATCTGATTTCAGCGAGCTCAGCTGTGCACCATCTCCACTGCATCCGAGCTGTCCAGAGGGGTTCCTTGGAAGGTTCGGATCATTCCCTAATCACAATCGCAAGCCACCACAGCGAGTTTGAAGAAATTGGAAGCAGATTTCGGCTTGAGCAGGGGCTGATTTGAATCGGTAGCAGAGACAGTTCTTCCACTGATTTGTTGAGCTTGCGGGTCCGAGGTTCTCCCTTGATTGATGACCAAGGAGCTCTTGAGTTGGAGAAGGGTTGAGGAGTAGCTTAGATAATTAAATTTCATTGTGTTTTAGCTGTAGTTTAATTTTTGCAGCGTGCCATTTCAATTCTGAATTTTTATATCAGCTACTCAAGTCTACCTTTCTGAATTGTTCTGTTTTAATTAGTGTTTCGATTACGCTTCTTGTTAGCTAGATTTTTTGTTTAGTGAACAATTGTCTTTAATTTTAGTTTCCTTCCTGTTCTGTTGCGTTCTACTTTGGTTGCTGCATTTCCTTTCTTTAGCTGCGTATCAGTTTTCTGATTCTGTTTTCTGCATATCAGTGTTTCCTTTATGCGTATCAGCTTTCTTTCCCTTGAATGCACTTCTGAATTTTGTATCAAGTTAGTTTAGTTTTCTTATCTGAAGTTACATAGCAACTTGTTCCATTCAATCCATTTCCATTTCTGCATTACTGCATTACTCCATTTCCAATTCTACAATTGGTTCCAACTGATTCGTAGCAGTTGTATTTCTGCAGAGTTCAGCTAAGTTTCTCCACGTTAGACTCCAATTCTGAAGTTTTCAGTTATCCTTTCTGAATTTAAGAGTGCCGAATGAATTCAGAAACATCACAGCCATTAAATTCTGAAATTCCTGCACTTGATTTCAGCCCTTGCCTTCTATTTTCAGTTTCCAATTTCTGCACATCCTTGTTTTTGAGACTCAGTTTCATGGCCGGCAGTTTAAGTTGTTAGTTCTTGTCTTTGTATCCTGTTCCCGAATCTTTGTATCAACTGATTTATGAAATTCCAATTCTGCAGCTAAGTCTCCATGTCTGAAATTAAATTTTAATTCTGCAACTCAAGTTATTTCTGCAGGTTGTAGTTGTAGTTGTTTAAGTTTGTATCAAGTTAAGCTTTGGCACTTATTTTGTATCAGTTTGTTGATGGATTGCCTTGCATTTGGTTAGTTATGAGTGGTTAATCCGAAAGAAATTCTATGCATTTACTATCAGCTCTTCGAACATCAGTTTTATACTTGGATCAATTTGTACTCCACTCGGTATCAAGTTTCATGCCCAAAATTATGGTTATTAATTCTGTATCAGTTTCCATCATGATGTTGCACTGTTTGATTCAATTATTAGTATTTGGAATGCAATTGATATAGAACTTGTTATTATGTTTGAATTTCCAAATCTGAAATCTACCTTGGTTTGATTGAGTTCTAATTGGTTGAGTCTTCATTGCATTTATATAGCTTACGTTGCTTCATTAAGTTCTTCTCCTTTCCTTGTGTTTAATTTCCAATTGCAACCTAAAACCCAAAATTGATTGAAACCCAATTCACAAACGACATAAGTACAAGCTCGAATCACACAACCTCAACTAGTCCCAGGAAAAACACGACCTGTGGCCCCTTTACTACGTTTTCATATTTTTGATTGCAAAATGGGTTTCCAGCTTTATTCATATCTAAATTTGAGACCCACATTCGTGACAGTCTATTTTGGGTCCATCAAATTTTTGGCGCCGTTGCCGGGGAAGCAACTAGTTGATTTGTTTGATTTTTGCTTGTAGGCTTTTGGACATATCATTGGGTTCTATTTGTTAGATATTCTAGGCCGCAAAAACCGCTTTTTGCGTTGCGGAAACCCCAGAATTTCGGCCACGGATCCGTGCGAACTTATAAAATATAATACGTGTACAAGTTTAATTACTAGATCTACACTAGATCTACATGATAGGGTAGTTACCTTTGTAGCGTAGCCGTTCGCTTTCCCGCTCGTCCAAATGATGCCGGATCTCGTAGAGTATCAAAATAGATACTCCTCTAGAAGTATCCACACAGACAAAACACCTTGAAGAATCGGTTGTGCTAGCAACCGTATCACAACTCTTTGTGAGAGGAAAGAGCAAAAGGAAGAAGAAAGAACACCCAAAAGCAATGCACGCACACACGGCGTTCCTCCACCTTCTTTCATTTTATCTCCACGCAACCACAGCCAACACAAATAGCCTCCAATTAATGCATGATTAATTCACCAATTAATCATCATTAATCCTTGCCATAACCATGTCCCCAATTAATGCAAGATTAATTAATTAATTAATCACCATTAATTCTTGCCGTTTTCATCATGCATGCTTGCATGTGTCTAGCTAAATTCAAGTTCAACTTGAGTCTAACTCAAGTACATGTAACTTGAGTCCATCTTGCATGTGATTAGATTAATCCAAGTTCAACTTGAGTCTAACTCAAGTAGATACAACTTGAGTCCAACTCAAGTGTGGTTGCATGTGGTCAAGTTCAACTTGAGTCTAACTCAAGTAGATACAACTTGAGTCCAACTCAAGTGTGGTTGCATGTGGTTAGATTAATCCAAGACTTATCCAGCCATATGACTTAATTTGAGTGTAACTCAAATCCAATTTGAGTTTAATCCAAATACAACTTGAGTCTTACCCAAGTCTTGGTCATCCAATGCTCATTTGTTCTTAACTAAAAGAACTCATCTCCAAATATAATGTCCTTTTTGTGTGTGACCCTATAGGTTCTTGTAACATTGGCAATGTCTCCAAACACTTTTAGAGACATAAGCAATGAGCGGTATCTAGCAACACATCATTGCTACCCAAGTTACAAGAATGTTGAGATCCAACATCACCTTGTGACTAATAATTGTGACTCTCACAATATATGATAATGTCCCTTTATCCTTGATATCTAGATTGATTCAATTGAGGCATAGACCGTGTCATCCTCGAATCAACCTATATCTTGAACTCCAAGTAGACTCACACTTATCAAATGAGTTCAATATCTCATATTGAATGATTTGGGCATGGCCATGCACTTTGTGGTCTCACTCTATCAAGAATACGATATCGCTCCCGTCATATAGGAGGGATAGATCCCATCTACATCACTCATATCCCTCTCCATAATTTGTTACATACCCAGTAATCGCCTTTATAGTCCACCCATTTACGAGTGACGTTTGACGAAGCTAAAGTATGTAACTCCTTATGTAGGAATCCATGGTGACTTCAGGTCCAAGGACTAATAGTCATACTAATAGCCACATGAGAAAGTATATGACACTCATATAACGATTCATGATACTTTGTCATGGCGGGTCATTCAATATACATTCTCTAATGCATACCCATGTGTCAACTTGATATCTCTATATCCATGACTTATGAGATCAAGTCATCATGTTGACCTACATGCTAGTCTCTACGTATTAATATTGTCCCTGAATGTTAATACTCGACTAGGAATAATTTAGAGTAGTGTTCTCTATATCATCTCACTATCGATTCAACCAATCGATTGATATAGATAAGAACCTTCTACTCAAGGACATTATTATACTTAGCTATTTGGCACAAATACACGTAAGTATAATAACCATAAAACATGCCTTTATTTATACATAGGAATATGATACAAATTAGTCCATACAATCATCACATGATCGGCTCTAGGGCTCTCACCAACACTATTCTATTTTGCTTTATCTTTTGTATACGGCTGCTGCCATTTTTCTTGTTTGTTTTGTGACAGGACTGCCAGTTCAAAATGTTCTCATCTAATTACCAGCAGCCGTGTCCACAGTTTCAGCAGAACCAACCATTCAATCAGCAGCCAAATCAATTTTTTCAACCACACTGTCAACAATTTCAGCCCAACTTTCAGCCAAGTCAGAATTTTCAGATTGGGCAGTCACAAAACCCGAATTTTCAGCCCCAATTCCAGCAATCTTAGCCTGACTTTCAGCAACCTTATCAACAAGATCAATTGCCTTTTCAAGGAATTCAGCAAGGGTGTTTAGATAATCAGAATTTTCAGCAACCACCCTTTCATCAAGTTCAACCAAACCAAGGATTTCAGTATGTTGACCAAAATTTTCAGCAGCCTTTTGTAAATTTTCAGCAGAGTAATAATCAATTTCAGCCTCAACCTCAGCCATGGCAGTAAGAATTTCAACCCATACAGAATTTTCAACAACCTCTTCAATATTCACAGTCATACGAGCCAAATTTTCAGCAACAAAATCAGAATTTCCAGCCCACGCAATTTCAGTTTTCACCACCACAATTTCAACCTCAGATCCAAGAATTCCAGGGCTATAATTCTCAACAATTACCACCATCATTCCAGCCAAATTTTCAGCAATTTAATCAGCCTATTCAACCCTTTGATCAGCCCCCACAGTCTCCATTTCAGAATGCACAGTCTACTCTTGATCTTCAGCAGCCTTATGTTACATTTCAAGACCAACAAGAGTTCCACACTAACCAAGGAGGCTTTGAGAATCCTGATTGGAGTGAGGCTCAACAACAGAGGATGGTGGAGATGTGTCAACAAATTTTACAACAACAGTAAAATTTTCAACAACAACAAGAGCAAAATTTTCAACAACAACAAGACATCGGAGGATGCTTTGCAAAATTGGTTGATCAATGGAATCAGATACAAACCCAAAGATCAGGACAATCAGATGAATCTATAGGTGTAGGGGATTGCACAGAGCCCCAGGAATCATCCATTCCTACTGATTTAGAGGCATTGGAGGAGTTTGATAGCAGGGCTTGTGATAGTTTTGAATTCAATTCTGAAACTTTACAGGATCATTCTATACTTTTATCTTGTGATGATTTAGTTGTTAATGATCCTAATTTTTCTAATTTGGTTGATACAGGAATGGTTGAGGAAGCATGTGTTGGAGAAGATTCCATAGGTGTAGAGGATTGCACTAAGCCCCAGGGACCACCACAAGATTTAAAGGATGAACCAGAAAGTGTAGGGACTTGCATGGTGGAAGCAAGAACCCAAGGATCACCTGTTTTAGTTGAGTGTCCACCAGAACTTGAACCTGAAGTGGAGCAATTACTTGACCAGGAGGAGAACACGGATACATCTACTTCTGTAGAACCTCCAGGTATTTTTCAGCATGATCAGGTAAATACTCCTCCAAATTTTTCTGAAAATTTCATAGAGGTACCTCAAATTGATTTTATGATGAGTTTCTGGATGCAAATTTTGTTGAAAATGATTGTGAAAAATTAATTGAGGTACCTTGTGTTGAATTTGCTAAATTTGAAGCATGTGGTGATACATATCATGAAAATGCTGAATGTGAAAAATTTTTAGAAGTGCCTAGACTTGATGTTGATTATTGTGATGAGTCTTTTGATATATCTTATGCTGAAAATAATTGTGAAAAATTCATTGAGGCACCTAAAGTTGATTTTATTAGCTGTGACACATTGCTTGATACATTCTTGATGGAAAATAATTGTGATATTTTTATTGAAGTGCCAAAAATTGATTTTATTATTTGTGATGAGCTCCTGGATGTAAATTTTGTAGAAAATAATTGTGAAAAATTTATTGAGGCACCAAGAATTGATTTCATTGGATATGATGCAGTTTTGGATACATTTCATGCAGAGACTGACATTATTTTATTTCCTTCTTACCCTGCACGCTTGAGAGAGGTATTACATTGTTTTGCAGGGTCTAGAAGACTTCTGAAGTGGGTGCTCCATCTGAACAGACTCCAGCCTCCTGGAAAATCTTTCAAAAGGCATCAAGAAGGAGGAGTTGATTGTACTGTAATTCGAAGCACTCCACCTCTGACATAGGTATTGTACCTAAATCGCCTGCGGCCACCGGAGTAAATTTTTGTAAAGTTCAAGTGTGGGGGAGTCTGAGTTCTCTCAGCCACCCATGTTCCTCCACTACCACGATGGAGGCTACTTCTGGATAGACTCCGTCCAACAGAAATAAAGGGGAGATTATTTTTTCTTGTATTTTCTTGTATTGCATTTTTCATTTTTATGCTTTCTAGAAGTAGAATTTTCTTTTAAATTGAGTCGTTGTCAATAAATACATGTTAGTTCTCTTAGAAATTTGTTTCTTACATGAGTGGAAATAAATGTATCCCTCTAGGTTATCTCCATAGCATTTTAGAATCTCTAGGAAAATAAATTAAATTTGGTTGTTAAAATTTAGGGTTTGAGCTAATGGACGAATTCTTGGATACTTGAGTACTATTTGGCTTTAAATTCTTAATTGATGACTTGAGATGAATTATTTTTGCCTAACGAGAATTAGTCTTATATTTGTGACACACATGTTATTGTACTCTAGAACTTGCTTAGGTTCTTTCAAAACCATATCTCAATGATTGGATCACATCTATAGAGGCTAATCACTTTGTTTACCTTTCCGTATCAATTTTGGCAAAAATCATGTTCATTCCATTTTTCTTTACTTATTTCCTACTCTTACCCTCACTTTTCTATGGACTTGTTGTTTGAAATGTTTCTTAATGCTATTTTGCCCGAGACGGACAAAGATTTAAGTGTGGGGGAGTAACTAGTGTTTTGGAAAGATTTGGTATCAAAGAGGCAATTCATGTCGAAAAAAAAAATCTGCAAATTCCATGTGCCAAAAATGAGAAAGAGGATGGAAGCAAGTGGAGCATCTAGATTCCTTATCACACTTTGAAGATCAAGTGGCACGCAAGAAAAGAAAAGAAAAGAAAAAGAAAGAAAGAAAAGAATTGGCACGAAAAAAAAAGAAGAAAATCTGTGCCAAAGAAAAATATTATGTGAAGCTTGATTTGATCAACAAGTTTGGATCAGGAATTATGGGAGCTAATCAAGATTAGAAACAACTTGTTAGAAGCTATAATCTCAGCTGTAAAAAAAAAAAGTCGGAATGTCTGAATGAAGGCTGATCAAAAGAAATGTTGAAACTTAAAACTGGACTGCATTGCAAGAGCTGAACTTGGTGTTCCTAGGGTATGAATTAGTGAACTCAACATTGATTGCATCCAATGCTGATCAGAACAAAGGAAATGCTACTGCGTGGATGTTCTATTCAGAACAGAGAAAGAAAGAAATGCAGTGAAGCTGGACAAAATTTCTGAAGCTGTAAAAGAAATTGCAGGAACTAATTTTCATTTCTGCAGCTGTTCTTGGCTAGGAAGATCAGTAACAACTTGCTAGGATCCTAATGGCAGCTGAAAATAATCTGAATGGAGTCTAAAACGTAGCTGTGAAAAATTAGAAACATTGTAAGAAATTCTGGAATTCAGCTGTGCAGAAATTGAAACTAAATGCAAGGTTTGCTAACATTTGAAGAAATCTGAATTGCATTTGTTGCTGCCGAGTGCTGCATCTGGGAGCTACTGAGTGATACAAGCCAAGTGTGAAAGGAAGCTGAATTGAATGATGAAATCTGAAGCAGGAGAATGCAGAAAAATTCTAAACCAATTGCAGCAAAAATCTGTGCCAAAATGGAGAAAAATCTGTGAGTGAATCTGCAATAGAGAAGAAACTGATCTTTGCTATAGAAATCAGAAACAATCTGCTAGACACTGAAATGCAGCTGTTCCTTGCTGTAAAAATCAGAAATATTTTGGGGAGAAGATGAATTGCAGCTGAACAAAGCAATTTGGAGTTGCTGAATGATACAAGCTGAATTGATAGTATTATCTTGAATTGCAGCTGTATAGATCAGTGATTTGAGTGTAGTTAAACTGATCTGGATTGAATTTGAGAGGACTTCTAACCAGGGATCAGAATTTCTGAAAAGGGCAGCAAGTTATCTGAATTAAAGTGCCGAAACCATTAAATGGAGGAAGAGCATTTGATAACTAAGTTTTTGGGAAATCTTGGACCTTTAAACCTGATCGAATGGAAGCTAAGAAACCAAAAAGTGATGAGCACACCCATTACGGATCAGAAGGAGATGGCTGATGGAATGCTAAAAAGAAAAAAAAATTGCAGTGAAGTGCCATGGCTAAGGATGAGATCAAAGAGAAAATGGCAGTGTATCAACTCACCTAGTGAAGCATTTAACTCTCCATTACTATGTGATGTATTTATTTTGAGAAATCAGAGATTTGACATGATTCTGCCGTGGACGCTATCATTCAAAGAATCATCTGAGCTTTTGGCACACAAATGAGGTTTTTGGCACATTGAGAACAAATGGAGTTTTCTTCACCCAAATCAAAGGAATTGTTCAAGATTTACTCCATCACACTTTTGGATATCACTAGAGGACTGTAAAGAGAAGCAAAATGCATTGGAAACATACTTGAGCAACCAAGTCTTCCACTCCATCAATTTTTCATTTTCTTGGCTATTATTCCAGTTCTTACTATTTTCCATGTTTTCACTTGTTTTTGTAGATGTTGACCCAAATCATGAATAATGGTGGAGAGTAGATAATAAGCAAGCATATGGTAGTGCAAGAAGCATGTGTGTATGAGTGAGCTCCACTTCCATCATCAACTTAGAACTTAAGGAGAGAGCCACCAAAACTTCCCATGAAAGGCTAGTGAGTTAAATTCATCTCAATGACTCATGATGGATGAAGAGGCTAAGTTGTTGATTTAAGGACAAGATACTAATCCATAAAGCTTAGATTTTTGAGAATTGACGACCCTAGGTAATTTCTTTTCATTTGCTTCTAATTATGCTTAAGAAAGCCTAAGGGATACATACTTAGTAGTTTCGCGAGACGCTCAAGCTCAAGTGTGGGGAAGTTGATAAGTACCATTTTGTTGATTATTTTAATTGCTAAAATCCATGTTTGACCCATGTTTTACTTGCTTAATTGTGAATTTACCCTAGGTTTTAGGATTTCCTCTAATTTTGGACTTAATTGCAAATTTACACATATTTGGATTATTTGGCCACTAATTTTTTTGATATATTTTGTAGGCATGAAAGGATCCTGGACCTAGGGCATACTGGGTCAAACTTGAGTCGGAAGTGGACCCGGATCGAGTTATCAAGTTTCGGATTAATCTGGACCGTCCGATTCAAAAGCGGCTAGATCTGAGCCATCCGGGACCATCTGAAGCAATCCGAGCTAGGGTTAGGGTTGATCAAGCACTCTGATCAAGATCTGAAGGTTTCATCCCAATCAGAGCTCAATCAACCGTTGGATCATGCTCGGAAGGATCTAAATCGTCCATTCAAAGATTAGGGTGATCTGGACCATCCGTTGCAAATCTGGAGGATCCGAGCTACCACAAGGCAGATCCGGACCCCTGATCATCATCATCAATGTTTGGGTCAGATCAGAGCAAGATCAACTGTTGGATTCATCCAAATTAATCAGGGTCGTCCATTACTATGTATTTAATCAACTTCTTCCCACAGCGCACAGTGTCGCGTCCTCGCCGTAGCTTCCGCAGTTCTTCGCGTTTTTCAGCTGTTCTTCATTTCTATTGCAATTTTCTTCAACAGATGGCGTGACCACATCGATTTCGATCCTTGATCCAGTTCTAGATCATTGGGAAGGGTTCTCCGTGACGATTCCAGCTCAATTTCGGCCAAAAACAGAGATGATTGAGGGTTTCGTCAGATTTGTGAGTTGATCGCCTTGGTCTCGTTTTGTGCCGCTTCACATCCATCTGAGCTAGCTTGAGGGTCTTCGGCTGAGCTCAGAACATTCCCAAATCATCATCGTCATACTACATAGCGAGATTGAGTTGATCGATTGCTGTTTTCAGCTTTGAGCCGAGTTGGATTGAATCGATTCACAGAGGCTGTTTTCCATTGATTTGTTGAGTTTAGGGGTTCGAGACTCACCCTTGTGTGACGAGCAAGGAGCACTAGAGCTGAGGGAAGAGATCGATGTTTATTTCTTATTGAATTTTCAGTTATTAGTCTGTAATTTAATTTCTGCAGCGTGCCATTTCAATTCTGAATTTTTGTATCAGCTACTTAAGTCTACCTTTCTGAATTGTTCGGTTTTAATTAGTGTTTCGATTACGCTTCTTGCTAGCTAGATTTCTTGTTTAGTGAACAATTGTCTTTAATTTTAGTTTCCTTCTTGTTCTGTTGCGTTCTACTTTGGTTGCTGCATTTCATTTCTTTAGCTACGTATCAGTTTTCTGATTCTGTTTTCTGCATATCAGTGTTTCCTTTATGCATATCAGTTTTCTTTTCCTTGAATGCACTTCTGAATTTTGTATCAAGTTAGTTTAGTTTTCTTATCTGAAGTTACATAGCAACTTGTTCCATTCAATCCATTTCCATTTCTGCATTACTGCATTACTCCATTTCCAATTCTGCAATTGGTTCCAACTGATTCGTAGCAGTTGTATTTCTGTAGAGTTCAGCTAAGTTTCTGCACGTTAGACTCCAATTCTGAAGTTTTCAGTTATCCTTTCTGAATTTAAGAGTGCCGAATGAATTCAGAAACATCACAGCCATTGTCTTCTGAAATTCCTGCACTTGATTTCAGCCCTTGCCTTCTATTTTCAGTTTCCAATTTCTGCACATCCTTGTTTTTGAAACTCAGCTTCATATTCTGCAGTTCAAGTTGTTCCATCTGCATTTGATTCATTTCTAAATTCGCATCAGTCTTTGCATAGCAGCCTTGTTTTCAGCTCCAGATCTTTGTATCAACTGATTTCTAAAATTCCAATTCTGCAGCTAAGTCTCCATGTCTGCAATTCAATTTTAATTCTGCAACTCAAGTTATTTCTGCAGTTTGTAGTTGTAGTTGTTTAAGTTTGTATCAAGTTAAGCTTTGGCACTTATTTTGTATCAGTTTGTTGATGGATTGCCTTGCATTTGGTTAGTTATGAGTGGTTA
Source organism: Boesenbergia rotunda (assembly GCA_024364735.1). Taxonomy (NCBI): domain Eukaryota; kingdom Viridiplantae; phylum Streptophyta; class Magnoliopsida; order Zingiberales; family Zingiberaceae; genus Boesenbergia; species Boesenbergia rotunda. Next base: position 57,966 of record JAGFNQ010003477.1, read on the forward strand.
ATCCGAAAGCAATTCTCTGCATTTAATATTAGCTTTTGGCACATCAGATTTTATTCTTGGTATCAAATTGCTTCACTTTCTCACTCGGTATCAAGTCTTCATGCCCAAAATTATGGTTATAATTCTGTATCAGTTTCCATCATGATGGCTGCACTGTTTTGATTCAATTACTTAGTATTTGGAATGCAATTGATATAGAACTTGTTATTATGTTTGAATTTCCAAATCTGAAATCTACCTTGGTTTGATTGAGTTCTAATTGGTTGAGTCTTCCATTGCATTTATATAGCTTACGTTGCTTCATTAAGTTTCTCCCCCTTTCCTTGTGGTTTAATTTCCAATTGCATCCTAAAACCCAAAATTGATTTGAAACCCAAATTCACAAACGACATAAGTACAAGCTCGAATCACACAAACTCTCAACTAGTCCCCAGGAAAAACACGACCTGTGACCCCTTTACTACGTTTTCATATTTTTGATTGCAAAAAGGGTTTCCAGCTTTATTCATATCTAAATTTGAGACCCACATTCGTGACAGTGTATTTTGGGTCCATCAAATTTTTGGCGCCGTTGCCGGGGAAGCAACTAGTTGATTTGTTTGATTTTTGCTTGTACGCTTTTGGACATATCATTGGGTTCTATTTTATTTTGCTTTATCTTTTATATACGGTTGCTGCCATGTTTCTTGTTTGTTTTGTGACAGGACTGCCAGTTCAAAATGTTCTCATCTAATTACCAGCAGCCGTGTCCACAGTTTCAGCAGAACCAACCATTCAATCAGCAGCCAAATCAATTTTTTCAGCCACAATGTCAACAATTTAAGCCCAACTTTCAGCCAAGTCAGAATTTTCAGATTGGGCAGTCACAAAACCCGAATTTTCAGCCCCAATTCCAGCAATTTCAGCCCAACTTTCAACAACCTTATCAACAAGATCAATTGCCTTTTCAAGGAATTCAGCAAGGGTGTTTAGATAATCAGAATTTTCAGCAACCACCCTTCCATCAAGTTCAACCAAACCAAGGATTTCAGTATGTTGACCAAAATTTTCAGCAGCCTTTTGTAAATTTTCAGCAGAGTAAAAATCAATTTCAGCCTCAACCTCAGCCATGGCAGCAAGAATTTCAACCCATACAGAATTTTCAACAACCTCTTCAATATTCACAGCCATACGAGCCAAATTTTCAGCAACAAAACCAGAATTTCCAGCCCACGCAATTTCAGTTTTCACCACCACAATTTCAACTCATATCCAAGAATTCTAGGGCTGTAATTCTCAGCAATTACCACCATTATTCCAGCCAAATTTTCAGCAATTTAATCAGTTTATTCAACCCTTTGATCAGCCCCCACTGTCTCCATTTCAGAATGCGCAGTCTACTCTTAATCTTCAGCAGCCTTATGTTACATTTCAAGACTAACAAGAGTTCCACACTAACCAAGGAGGCTTTGAGAATCCTGATTGGAGTGAGGCTCAACAACAGAGGATGGTGGAGATCTGTAAACAAATTTTACAACAACAGCAAAATTTTCAACAACAACAAGAGCAAATTTTTCAACTACAACAAGACATCAGAGGACGCTTTGCAAAATTGGTTGATCAATGGAATCAGATACAAGCCCAAAGATCAGGACAATCAGATGAATCTATAGGTGTAGGGGATTGCACAGAGCCCCAGGAATCATCAATTCCTACTGATTTAGAGGCATTGGAGGAGTTTGATAGCAGGGCTTGTGATAGTTTTGAATTCAATTCTGAAACTTTACAGGATCATTCTATACTTTTATCTTGTGATGATTTAGTTGTTAATGATCCTAATTTTTCTAATTTGGTTGATACAGGAATGGTTGAGGAAGCATGTGTTGGAGAAGATTCCATAGGTGTAGGGGATTGCACTAAGCCCCAGGGGCCACCACAAGATTTAAAGGATGAACCAGAAAGTGTAGGGACTTGCATGGTGGAAGCAAGAACCCAAGGATCACCTATTTTAGTTGAGTGTCCACCAGAACTTGAACCTGAAGTGGAGCAATTACTTGACCAGGAGGAGAACACGGATACATCTACTTCTGTAGAACCTCCAGGTATTTTTCAGCATGATCAGGTAAATACTCCTCCAAATTTTTCTGAAAATTTCATAGAGGTACCTCAAATTGATTTTATTATTTGTGATGAGTTTCTGGATGTAAATTTTGTTGAAAATGATTGTGAAAAATTAATTGAGGTACCTTGTGTTGAATTTGCTAAATTTGAAGCATGTGGTGATACATATCATGAAAATGCTGAATGTGAAAATTTTTTAGAAGTGTCTAGACTTGATGTTGATTATTGTGATGAGTCTTTTGATATATCTTATGCTGAAAATAATTGTGAAAAATTCATTGAGGCACCTAAAGTTGATTTTATTGGCTGTGACACATTGCTTGATACATCCTTGATGGAAAATAATTGTGATATTTTTATTGAAGTGCCAAAAATTGATTTTATTATTTGTGATGAGCTCCTGGATGCAAATTTTGTAGAAAATAATTGTGAAAAATTTATTGAGGCACCAAGAATTGATTTCATTGGATATGATGCAGTTTTAGATACATTTCATGCAGAGACTGACATTATTTTATTTCCTTCTTACCCTGCACGCTTGAGAGAGGTATTACATTGTTTTGCAGGGTCTAGAAGACTTCTGGAGTGGGTGCTCCTTCTGAACAGACTCCAGCCTCCTGGAAAATCTTTCAAAAGGCATCAAGAAGGAGGAGTTGATTGTACTGTAATTCGAAGCACTCCACCTCTGACATGGGTATTGTACCTAAATCGGCTGCGGCCACCGGAGTAAATTTTTGTAAAGTTCCAGTGTGGGGGAGTCCGAGTTCTCTCAGCCACCAATGTTCCTCCACTACCACGATGGAGGCTACTTCTGGATAGAACATGAGGCTACCACCAACGTTCGAATTCTGGCTACCACCAGTCGACTACTCTGCAGTCGACTGGTCTAGGGTCAAATACACACTGTGAGTTTTGGCAGTCGACTGGGCAATCCCCAGTCGACTGCCCAGCTTACAACAGCACTCATACTCACTCCGATGACCCTCCTCCACGCGTGCCTTCAAGTACACAACCTTGGCTTGCCCCGTGAAGTCCTCTTCCACCGGCTTGCCCTTGGAGTCCTCCTCCCTCGGCTCTTGTCCCTTTACTTAGCTGACTCTTCACCAGCAGCCTCGACTATTGCCTTCGCGCCCTCTTCATCTTCGGCCCTCGTCCCTTGGATGCACACAAGCCTCCAGCTTGTCTCCATGTCTGTTAGCGATATGAGAGAAATGTCCTAAAGCAATCGCCTTATGATTGTAATCATTTATTTTAATAAATGAATATTCACTATTTGAGTATATATGTTTGTGTATTTGATTGAGATCTTAAACTCATTTACTGAATGTCTGCAATACAATTCACAACATGAGAGAATTTGTGATGAATTCACAACTAGTAATTATCTCTAGATGTGCAATTGTGAAGTATTGAAATTGTCCCTAGTCGATGAATTGATAAATACGGACACTATCAATTCTGTTGAGACTAGCATGGGTTATTCTCTAATCAGCTGATTCTCACTGGCTGGTGACATTGAGATGCCCGGAGATAAACATGAATGCTAGTTAAGAGAACTAGTTCATTGGAGTGACTGGCTGTAAAACTTCATATGGTAGTCTACATATAGATATGTCAATGAAGTTCTTACTGCAGCTTAAGTGCGATGTTCCTTTGACTTGCGGTGTTCAAGTCATCTTGGTCATGGAGACTTATACTTTGACATCTTAAGCAAGCATCTCCAAGGAGGTGTGGACCCAGGATGATTGGGTATAAGCCGAAGTGCCCGAAGATGTTTGAACAGCCTACAAAGGATTCACCACTCCTTGCGAGGAGATGTATACCCAGGCCTATCGTCGGATTGTTACTCAAAGCCTCTGGCCAGAGCATATCATGTTTAGAGTATGAGTTTCTTATATACATGAGAGTAATTAGAAATCCAAAGGACGAGAAAGACACTACTTGGGCTAGGTGTGACGTAGTCAGCCTAGTGGGGACTGACACAAACAGACAATGTCCTGAACCAAGTGGGTATAAGATGGTGAAGGGAATGAGGCACGATTCATTAGATGGTGAAGGGTTTCAGAATAATTTTTGAGGTCAACCGTTGATCTTTCGATTAATTTGGGGTCATGATGTACTACTATGTGCCACTCATGATCGTTCTATAATTAGTTGATTATAGACGGCCAACATAAATCGAAAGCCTATTTAGTCACACGCACTACGAGTAATCCGAGGGATTTAAAACGAGTTGAAAATTGGATTATCCAATCAAGAGAAATAAGTCGAATCTGAGTTAATGAGAGGCGCAACGGAAACATAAAATGGCTAAGTCTTTTGAAGGCTTATTGGGCGAATTAAATGAGTTTAATTCGCGATCGGTTCGGCTCGGTTTGGCCGACCAAAGAGGGTGCCAAACCCCTTTGTTTTGGCCGACCATTAAAAGGGGAGAAAACCAATTTATTTGGTTTAATTAATAAAATAAATCTAACATGATTTGTTTTATAAATTATGGATAAATAAATTTTGTATAAAGAAATTTATATAAATAAATTTATAGAAATTTATTCTTTTTTATGGAAATTAAAATGATCCATTGAATGGTTTATTTTAATTTTATAAAATCAATTATGAATTGATTTTTCCATAATAAGAAAGTTTATAAATTTCTTGTAAAATGTATTCCATAATAAAATGAGAGATGTATTAGTTTTATTATAAAGTTAGTCATAATAAAACTTGGCTTAAACAGAATAATTAATAAGAGAATTTATAGGATAAATTTCTTATGAAAATTCCGTTAAGAGGGAGACTTGGCAAGGGAGATGCTACTATATAAAGGAACCAAGGCTAGGCTTTAATTCCTCAAGCAATAGAGTAATCAAGAGATTAACTCTCTCCCTCTCTCTCTCTCTAACTCTCTCTCTCTCTCTCTAGGGCCGGCGCCCTTCTCTCTCTAGGGCCGGCTCTCTCGCCTCCCCTAGGGCCGGCGCACATCCCAAGGGTGGCCGTGAGTTTCTTCCACCAAGTTCGTGCCGAAGAAGAAGAAGAAGCGGATCGCGACTCCTTCCTTCCTTTCCCGGAATTTTGATTTCGTTAACTAGGTGGTTAGTTTCCTTTCTTCTCTCTTGATCTTCTAGTTGTGCCTTTAGAGAATCTAGTAGTTCTCGTCGGCACAAAACTCGTGGCTTTGCGAAGTCATCCCGAAGAGAACTCGGCGTGGACGCGAATAGAGGCGGAGCTTCCAAGAGACGCTACGGTTGGATCTCGTCCCTTACTTCGAGTTACGAGAGGTACAAAGTAAATTAGTTTACTTTTCCGCAAAGTTTTAATTTATGATCATGTCCACACATCATAAGGTTGCATGCTAGATACGTGGTTAAAATAATTTAGGAAATTATTTTATGCTAATTCTTCCGCTGCACGTAAAAATTTAAAATTTTACGAACCCGTATCCTTGTCAACATGCACCCGGTCCCAACAGTGGTATCAGAGCCGGTTAATGTTCGACATAATCATATAATTGTTTTGCGGAAATCTTTGTCATAATCTCAATTTTGGAAAAAAATTTCAATTATGGAAACTTTCCAATTATAATAAATTTTTGATTTAGGAATTTCTTAGTTTGGAAATCCTCATGAAATTTCACAAACTTTTGAAATTTTCTAGTTTCTGAAATTTTATTATAATTGTGAAAACTTCCCATCTTTGGAAACTTTCCAATTTTAAAAATTTTTCTATTTTAGAAATTTTCCAATTTTGGAAATATGTAAGTTTTCTTTGTACCAGAAACTTACAATTATTCTGAAAACCTATTATGAAATCTCGCAATTTTGGGCATTTTCTTTCAAGAAAGTCTAGACAAATTTATGGACAATTAATTGATAATTAAATTTGAATTGGTTTTTAAATTGTCAACAAAATTCTTTATTTTGGATTGAGCCTCTATTAATTTAATAAGATTTGATTTAGAGAAATCAAAGTCTTAAAACATATTATTTCCGAAATTGATTATGACAATTTAGGAAATTGTTTCCTAAAACAATTCGTTCAATAAAGTATGAAATTAGAATTAGGAAATCCCGTTCCTAATTCAATTAATGAGACTTGATAAATTAAGTCACATACATACTTTATTAAGGAAATCGTTAGTCATGACATAATGTCATGAATGTGCTTAGAAAAGAAAGGATGAGACCCAAAACCCCTTACAAAATATTAAGGCCAACACCTTCCATTAATATGGTTAGAATCGGAGTTTTGTTTCTCGTTTGGGTTGATGGACACATCCATGCCCGGCTTGAACCTCAACATGTTCAAACTATGGAATTAGTTTATGAATAATATAGTAGGAGTCAGAGGTCAATCCTTAGTTTTGGTTGTTGGACACATCCAAGGCTGACTAAACGGTTGAATGAGCTCCAACCATATTAAAACTATTTCTTGACTAATGGGTCAGCCTTAAGCTTGGAGCATCGATTTGTTGTGCCACAGCCAAGGTCGATGTAAAGAGAGGTGCAGTTGGGTGCTATGTATAAAGTTGCATACTTGTTAATGAGTTAACAACCCAATGATTTATGCAAACATTCAATTAGTTGATAGCATAAAGTGATAGTTACATATATGTGATATGTAATCGGTATAATTACCTACCTTCATAGCTAAGAAAAACTTGATGGCCACAGCCATGGTTGTTCTTATCTATGGTTGGATATCAACCTATTTGGAGATGCTCCTACAATCTCCCGAGTTGATAAAAAGGGTTATTCAATTTGAAAAATAAATAGGATTTTTAATTAATGTATATTGATATATTCTTTATCATTCTTCTCACATAAGCTCAATTTGTATTTCTATATTAATCACTCGATCATGTCTTCTCTAAACTTGCGTTCCATTTTGGACACCAATAAACTGACTGGGCCGAACTTCATGGACTGGCTTCGAAACCTGAGGATAGTCCTCAAGGCAGAGAAGATTGCTTATGTCCTTGAAGATCAACTTCCTAGCCGTCCTCCAGAAAATGCAATTCCAGACCAGTTAGTGGCCTATCAGAAACATGTGACCGATTCTGAACTTGCAAGTTGCATCACGCTAGCCTCTATGATACCTGAGCTGCAAAAGAAGCATGAGCATATGGATGCTTATACCATCATCTTTCATCTTCGTGAGTTGTTTGAAGAGCAGGCGAGATCCGAAAGGTTCGAAGTATCCAGACTCCTCTTCACCTCTAAGATGCAGGAAGGCACTTCTGCCTCGCAGTTTATGTTAAAAATGTTGGGGTACATTGAGCGACTGAGCACACTCGGTTTAGCAATGGATCATGAACTAAGTATTGACTTAATTCTGAATTGTTTGCCCAAAAGTTATTCACAATTTGTGATGAACTATCGGATGAACAAGTTGGAAACTACCATTCCTGAGTTGCTCAACCTGCTGAAGACTGTAGAGCCTTCTGTAAAGCAGGATCAAAAGACGGTACTGTTAGTTGGTTCCTCAAAGAAAGGTTCTAAGAGAAAGTCCAAAGAACATAATAAGGGAAAGAAGAAAAAGGCCAAAAAGACTGAAAAGAAACCAAAAGGCACTTGCCATCATTGTGGCAAGGAGGGTCACTGGCGAAGAAACTGGAAGGTTTATCTTGAGTCCTTGAAGAATAAGGCATCCGATGCCTCATCCTCTTCAGGTATCTTCGTTATTGAATGTCACTCTATTTCCTCAAATACCTGGG
>JAGFNQ010003478.1:0-50560 GCA_024364735.1 Boesenbergia rotunda
CAAACCTCATTATCAGTTCTCAGACTTTACCTAATTATTGGTATTTTAGCTAGGATATGCTATTTTTCGTCTCCAAACAAAGTCCTAATTATTATCTAAAACTGTGTTGATACAGTATCAGTTGCCACACAACAATGATTTAACAAAAACAAAAATCAGAGGGGGTTAAACAACAGATTTTCAGAAAACACAGGACTTCAAGTTCCTGAAATAACATTATTTTGGGTTTACAAATGATACGACTTCAATTCTGATATATTCTGCTTATAACACAAGGTAAAATGTATCATAATATTGAAATACTTCTATAAGTCACAACATTAACAACTAGTTCGATGTGAAGATGGATTTCAAACAAGGAGACATGAGTAGAATCAGATTTGTGCTGACAGTTAATATTCTGAGGGACATGTTTTGTAAAACTTGAGATAATCTGAATGCTGTATTGGTGATGTAAAAATCCATTGCTGTCGATTGACCTTCATTTGTATGGAAAAATCTCATTATGTCGATGTTGTTATGATTATGTAGATGTTGTTATTCTATATAATATATTGTCAACAAAAACAAAACAATTGAGTGATGTTTATTCAAATCCAGTTGCTACACTGTTGTGTACCAAGTGATACGGTCAGTTATAATAACTGACAATGCACTGTTGTGTGCTAGTTGCTGCCCTGTTGTGTGTCAAATGATCTATTCTGTCACATCTTGTAGGTAAATATAGAATATTCTGTCACATCTTTAATTTATATGCTAACAACACTGACTCATAATGCTTGTTTCAGGTTGGATTGTGCTTCTTCATCATGCTGTTTGCTGAAAGTATGGTCTTTCAACGATCTACAAAAATAGCCAAAAACAAATGAACCCTTATCGTTTTCAGTTGGGATACAAAATAATGAGAGACAAGTTCTGTCCTCTAAATCTGTAATTTTTTTTTGTTGCTACAATCCATATATGTAAGTGTGTATATTTGTAGTTATAATGTATGTAATTGATATTGAAATCAATGGAGCATTTCTTTCGATCCATGGTTTTTTTTGTAATCTCTAATCTTTAAACTGTAATTGTTGTCAATTACATCAGTAATTTTTTAGGGAACTATTTTGATTTCAGGCCCACGGTGGGCCTGAAATGACATTATTTCAGGCCCAGAGGGGGCCTGAAATGATTTATTTCAGGCCCAAACTGGGCCTGAAATGCTAGTATTTCAGGCCCAAGAAGGGCCTGAAATGATATTATTTCAGGCCCTATCTGGGATTGAAATGACATTATTTCAGGCCCAGCTTGGGCCTGAAATGAGTTATTTCAGGTCCACACTGGGCCTGAAATGCTATCATTTTAGGCCCAAGCTGGGCCTGAAACATATTGTTTCAAGGCCACGCCTCTGGTTGCAAAAAAATTATTTACAGTATGATTAAATTTTTATACGCCAATCTTTTAAATAAATGAACATGTTGTGACCACATTTTTAAAAGATAAACAAGAAGGAGAGTACCTAAATACACATTGCACACCACAATTGAATTTCATTCACATCAAAACCTCATATTATCAGAATTTGGCACATCAGGAGGTTTGTATGATGGACCTAGCATATTTGTATTTTTCAAACCTCATTATCAGTTCTCAGACTTTACCTAATTATTGGTATTTTAGCTAGGATATGCTATTTTTCGTCTCCAAACAAAGTCCTAATTATTATCTAAAACTGTGTTGATACAGTATCAGTTGGCACACAACACTCATTTAACAAAGCAAAAATCAGAGGGGGTTAAACAACAGATTTTCAGAAAACACAGGACTTCAGGACTTCAAGTTCCTGAAATAACATTATTTTGGGTTTACAAATGATACGACTTCGATTCTGATATATTCTGCTTATAACACAAGGTAAAATGTATCATAATATTGAAATACTTCTATAAGTCACAACATTAACAACTAGTTTGTTTAAAGAATACTATACATTCAGTTATCCTCCTTACAAAATAAACACTTCCATCAGAAAATTTCTGCAATTCATAAACCAATTAACTCAAGACCTTGGGGCTGGCGGCATTCTACATGTCCTTTTATTATGGCCAAGTTGTTTGCACCGGCTGCATTTAAGTTTCACCTTGCCATTGTGTCTTGACTCAATCCGTGCCTTCTTTCGTCTACCAGGCTGCACAAGGCTACGGGGACATCGAACTGTAATGTTGTTTACTCCACTAGGCCAAAACTGCTTGCTTCTACAAGGGTAAATACGATCCATGTAAACCCACTTCCAAGTTTCAGAATAAAAATAATGCTCACAATATCGGATTGTATCGATATTCCTGTGAACTATTACAGCTATAGCATGTGAGCAAGGGAGTCCTGAAATTTGAAACTCCCCACAATAACAAAAGTTTTTTTCCAAATCAACAATGTATGAAGTGCCCCATGTTTCTACCTCCATTTCTGATTGAGTGTAAGGGTGAACCTTATAAGCTCTAGCTTTCTCTCTCCTTGATTCCATTTCTTTTGTAGCATGAGGTGTCAAAGCAATATGCAATTTGGAAACTTCCTCTCTACGGTTATAGAACCATTGAGCTACCTTTCTTCTTGTATTATCAATTAACCTATTTATGGGAAGCTCACGTGTAGATTTAAACAAAGCATTCAAGCTCTCCATACAATTCGTGGTAAGCATTCTGTACCTTCTCCCAGTAAAGTGTGCATTTGCCCACCTTTTAGGGTCAATGTTCTGAAGCCACTTATGAGCATCTGGATGTTTGTCTGCATTATCATATCATATTGGAGTGTTGTGTTGGCTCGTGCTGCTGCCCAAAACAAACCTACACCAGCTCTACTTCCAGTATCAGTTACCATATTACAAGACATGTGGTGGCAACAAAAAGCATGATGCGCGTTTGTGAATACTTTTCTGACTGCTGATATAATGCCCCGATGTCTATCTGATACTATGGTGAGTGAGTGATCATCAACAGCAAAGAACCTCTTTGTATGATCCAAAAACCACTCCCAAGCAGACCCACATTCTACTTCAGCTATTGCAAACGTAACTGGGAGAACATTGTCATTACCATCAATCGCCGTTGCAATCAACAATACTCCTGGATACTTTCCTCTTAGGTGTGTCGCATCAATTCCGATAAGTCTACGCAAATAAGACCTGAACACCCTTCGGCAAGCACCAAAAGCCCAAAAACACCTCTGGAACTGATTGTCACCATTCGTGCATAGTGCCACATAAGTTTCAGGATCTCTAGCTCTTAACTCACGCAGATATTGTGGGAGATCTCTGTATGCCTCATCATAATCTCCAACAACCTTTTTCAATGCTTTCTCCCTAGCTATGTATACTTTTCTGTATGATATCGTCACTCCAAATCTAGCTTTAATATCTGAAATAATCATACTTGGTTTGTATTGTTCATTATGAAGAAATTGCTCTTCAACAAAAGAAGCAACAAATGATGAAGAGCATGCATGATGATCAGCACTTTCCCTAACACTTCGACATTGGTGTTCCTTTATATATTTTGTAACAGTGAACTCTACTTCCCCCCTTCCTACTACTCTCCATGTACATGGTTGGTTAAAACACACTGCTTTAACTCTGTTTTTCCGGGTGTCAACTGGGTTATATCTCATATGCTTAACCATCGCATGTTTAATAAGTGCATTCTTGAATTCTTCTCTAGATGGAAATATCTGCCCCACAAAAAATTCATGCTCATCTCTTGCCTCTAGCTCTCGAATTGGCCCAGCAAGCAATCGAGAATTCAAAATATATGGATCTTCAGCTAATAGAAACTCCTCCTCTAGGTCACTGTACTGATCTGGGGGGAATTCATATTGCTCAATCTGCATATCATCAGCTTGGAATTCTAGTACACTTGTACTGGGTACAAATTCTTTTGCATTCCGGATTTCAATTTCTTCCTCCCCACTCCAGGTTGGCTGAAAGATTTCAACTACTCTTGTAGAAGAATTCAAACCCTCATCTTCTAAATTATTTGCTTCTTCATTTAGATCAATTGCCAAATTCCTTGTAATGCTATTATCACCATACTGGGAAGATAATGGAATATTATTACTAGTTATTTCTAATCCTTTCCCCGTAGCCACATTATCATCAAGAGTATTCCATATCTCAGAGAGAATTTCGTCAACAACATTATCATCCCTGAAAAAAATTACAATTAACTTTATCAAACTTTGAAATTGATAATAAAGGCCCTAGGAGCCCCTGAGGGCCTGAAATCATTTGATTCAGGCCCAGGGATTTGATTTCAGGCCCTACCAGGGCCTGAAATCATTTTATTTCAGGCCTAGGTCGGGCCTGAAATAAAATTATTTCAGGCCCAGGCAGGGCCTGAAATCATTTCCTTTCAGGCCTACTCCGGGCACACCTCATTACATTTCAGGCCCAGGGAGGGCCTGAAATCATTTGATTTCATCCCCTCCCTGGACTTGAAATAAAATAAATTCAGGCCAGGTCCTGGGAGGGCCTGAATTTCTTTTATTTCAGTCCCTCCGAGGGCCTGAAACAAAATTTTTCAGCCTCTCCTATTGCCTGAAATCTAATGACATCATGCACTCTCAGGCCCTGATATCATGTAATGCATATCACCCTAAGCCTCCTCCAAAATAAAAATAGTACAAAGAGTTTAACTTGATTAAAACTATATCTAATACCATATCAAAGATGACAATCATACGTACATTCCTATTTCTCTTAGTTACCAATCTGTTGCTTCCTTTTTCTCCTTCGACAACCTATTTTGTTGCTTCCTTTTTCTCCTTCGACAACCTATTTTCCTCAGGTGCTTTGGTGATGAATCGAGTTGTGCAAGGAAGCAATATATACGTACATTCGTGATCATTCGACTTGTGCAAATCATTTCACATATATATATTGGCTGAGAAAAATTCGACTGCTACCCATCCGAACCACAAATTAATATTTTATTGATAAAGTGGTTCGGTTGTCTCGAAACTGTGTTTGATAAAGTCATTCTTTGGCGGGAGGGGTATAAAAGTAACTTCACTATATAGGATGCGCCCTTTGGTATAATAGAAACCATAGTACTCCTTTCGGTAATTACGAATAGTTGGATACGCCCTTTGGTAAATTGCCGAAGAAATATAAAAGAGTATTTATATTGAAATTAAACTAGTTTGAATTTATATATTAGTTTTGACCATATTTGTTATATATAATTTTTCTACTATATATATATATATATATATATATACAGTGGGCTCTGCTGCGCACTCGGTGCTGCGGAACGCTGTGGAACGCTGTCGTGGCAAGCAAACCCAGCGCTGAGTTGGTTTTTCTTTTTATTTTTGCTCGTCTCTCATGGCAAGCAAACCCCGCAGCCCTCCAAACCCATCAACGCAGCCCTAAACCCTAGCCGAAACCGGCGATTCCCTCGCCCTCGCGTCCTGCGGCCCTCGGAGACCTTGAGCTCGTGCCGACGCCTCCGGATCCCTCGGCACTGCGGTCGCTGCCCTTGCCCTCGCGTCCTGCGGCCCTCGAAGACCTTGAGCTCGTGCCGACGCCTTCGAATCCCTCGGCACTGCGGTCGCTGCCCTCGCCCTCGCCCTCGCCCTCGCGTCCCGCGGCCCTTGCCCTCGCGTCCCGCGGCCCTCGCGTACTGCGGCCCTCGGAGACCTTGAGCTCGTGTCGACGCCTCCGGATCCCTCGCCACTGCGGTCACTGCGTCGCTGGCATTTCTTCTCCCTCGGCCGAGCAGTTCCCCCCTGGCATTTCTTCTTCCTCGCCCCGACAGGCGGACACAGCTTGCTCCAGCCCGCTTGCCCTCCTCTCCCTCTCCCTCTCCCTCGGCTGGTAAAATTCAAAGATTTGATGCTGCCTGATTATTTTTTTTGTTGTTTGTTTAGTTTATTTGTGTTGTTCTGATGCTTCGTTTCTTATTCACAGTCTGATCTATTTTTTTTTGCTGTAAGCCATCAACTAATATTAGCTTTGTTTAATTTACAGTGTCTGTTTGTAGGTTTTGATTGTATTTAGTTTCCTGCCAAAAATCTAATTCTGTTCTATAGCTCTGTTTATGTGATCACTATGAATTTAATTCCATTGTTTTAGTTTCAAGTTATCTATAATTTTGATTTCCTATCAAAAATATAATTCTGTTCTATAGCTCTATTTATTGTTAGTTGTTTGAAAATTTTGATTCCAACCAGATCAATGTTATTAATCTGATATGGCAGATCTCTATGCTTTTTTAGAATGGCTAATCGTGACACTAATACCAATATTGGCAACCATGGGATGAAATGATTTATACCATCGTACCAAAAACTCTTGTTAAAACTTGAACTGAACAATGTTTGCCTTTTAGGCTCCCATGTCACATGTTAATAGTGAATCAAAGAAAAGAACAAAGTTTGAACCAGTGGAAAACACTAAACATGAAAATGATTATAAATATCATATACGAACTATTGTGGAAAATTGCTCATTATTTGTTTCTCAAATAATGAAAATTGCACAGATGTTTTTCATTCTGTTCTGATCTTTTTTTATTTTTGTGTAAGTTGTTTGTGTTGTTTAGATGGTTTATGTTCTGATCAGTATGAATTGTTTTAGTTTCAATTTAACTGTAATTTTTAATTTATGAGAAATAAATTATTTTATTTTATTTTATTTTTCTACTTATCTATTTTTTTACTTATCTATTGTCTAATATAATGTGAGAAGACCAGAAATGGAAGAAAATACAGTTGATGATCAAGAATACATTCCTCAAGTTTCAGATGAACGAAAGCCTAAAATTGGAATGGAATTCTCGTCACTAGAAGAGGCATATTCATTCTACAACCAATATGCACGAGAAGCTGGATTTAGTTCAAGGATGCACACAAGTAAAAAAAATAAGATAACAAATGAAGTGACATGGAAACAAATTGTATGCTTTAAAGAAGGTCATACAGATTTAATGCGGTGGAATAAACATGCAAAAGCTGATCAAGTGACAAGGGAAAGAGCACGTGGCACAGTTAGAACGGGTTGCAAGTCAAATATTGCATTCGTCAAGAAACAAACTGGACCTAATTGGGTTGTCAGTAACTTCATAGATATCCACAATCATCCACTCTCCACTCCATCAAAGGTGCATTTGCTACGCTCGCACCGTAATATTTCGGCAGCCAAGAAAACATTGACAAAACAATTTTCAGAGGCTAATATACCAACTTGTCAACAAATGCGGTTATTGGAGATAGAGTATGGGGGGCCTGAGGGGGTAGGTTGTACAGAAAAAGATATTAGAAATTTGGAAAGAAATCAAAGAGAAGAGCAAAAGGGTATTGATGCTGAAACACTGATCGAATTTTTTACAGCTGAGCAAGAGAAGAATCCAGCTTTTTTCTTTGATTACGAGACTGATTCAGATAACAGATTTAGCAGGTGTTTCTGGGCTGATCATATATCAAGGAGGGCATATAGTGTATTTGGTGATATTGTTGTATTTGATACAACATATAACACCAATAAATATGGCTTGATTTTGGCTCCATTTATAGGAGTTAATCATCATCATCAAACAATTCTTTTTGGTTGTGGATTTCTGAGTGATGAGAAAACTGATTCATTTGTTTGGTTACTTAAGAAGTTTATAGAAGCCATGCCTAAAGGTCCACCAAACGTTATTATCACTGATCAGGATCCTGCTATGACAAAAGCCATTGCACAAGTTTTTCCTCAAACAGTGCATCGATATTGTTTGTGGCACATATTGAACAAATTTCCAGAAAAATTACCCCCTTTGACTTTCCGAAACCACTATCAAAGCATAAAGAATGTTATTGCAAATTCTACAACACCAGATGATTTTGAAAAGGCATGGGAAGAGACTATCAAGTGTGCTAATTTGGAGAATAATGATTGGTTATCCTTGATGTATGAATTGCGACACAGATGGGTGCCAGTATATTTTAGGCATGTATTTTGTGCTGGAATGTCAAGTAGTCAAAGATCTGAAGGCTCACATGCATTTTTCAAAAAATATGTCTCAAATAAAAATTCATTGATGGATTTTATCACCCGTTTCAATAGAGCACTACGACACCAAAGACACAATGAGCTAGTTGCGGATCATATTGATATGAATGAGTATCCCAATACTCATTCAAACTGGCCAATGGAAACCCAAATGGTTAAGATCTACACCAAAAAAAAATGGCTGGAGTTTCAAAGTGAAGTGAGCGAGAGTCATGCTTATTATGTGCAACAGGAATTTACAGAAGATAACTTAGTGGTTTACCATGTGATGAAATTTCAAAGTTCTTCCAAACCAAGGGTGCTCACACATGACAAACTAACAGACTACATATCGTGTAACTGCACGAAATTTGAGTTTGAGGGCATTCCATATAGGCATATGTTAGCTTTTTTTCGTATCAACCAAGTGTTTCATTTGCCTGATAGATATATACTCAAACGATGGACAAGAGATGCAAAAGTTGGAGCAATATATACTTTGAGGGAGCAAAATTTCATTGATGATCAAGATCCAAATAGGTTTTTAATGTCAAGACACTCAAGATTATCCTATAAAGCTTCAGTATTAATTGATGATGCATCTTTGACTAATGAGGGGACAACATTCTTGGATGAACAATTCGATTGCATTTACAAGAAAATTCAAGAGATGAATAATAGCAAAACATGGCTTGATAAAAGTCAAAGAAAGAAATCCATGGAGGAGAGCCTTGGTATTATGGATCCTTCTTCAGTAAGAACAAAGGGATGTGGGAAGAGATTGAAATCATCGAAGGAAAAATCTTGTTGGGAACGAGATGGCTATAGAGGGGGGGGGGTGAATATAGACAATCGCTTGCCCCTTGTCAACTTATCACGATTTCTGCAACTCAAATATCAGTAGCACAGCGGAAAGAGTGGAAAACAGAGTATGCAGAGAAACTAAATGAGAGCGAAACAAACACAACTAGCAAGATCGCTAACAAGGAGGGTTTACAAGGTTCGGGGATAACTTGCCCCTACTCCTTGGCGTGCCCTTGAGGTGGGCGATCCCTTGATCGTCGGCAGATCAAACCCCGGTCAACACCGGATATGAAGCAACCTCCTTCTCGGTGGAGAAACCTCTCCACAGCGTGTTTCACACAATGATATATAATGAGCACAATGAAACAACAACAAGAAGGATCTTACTCAAACTCTTAGCAAGGACAAAACACAGCAAGCTTCTCTGAGCTCCACCCAGTGGCGATTGTTAGTGAGAGCCCTAGAGCCAATCATATGATGATTACTTTTTGGACTCATTGTATCATATTCTTGTATATATATTTCTTATATATAAAGGCATTTCCTATGGTTATTGTACTTATGTGTATTGGTGCCAAATAACTTAGTATAATAACGTCCTTGAGTAGAAGGTTCTTATCTATATCAATCGATTAGTTGAATCGATAGTGAGATGATATAGAGAAAACTACTTTTAATTATTCCTAGTCAAGTATTAACATTCAAGGACAATGTTAATGCATAGAGACTAGCATGTAGGTCAACATGATGACTTGATCTCACAAGTCATGGATATGAGATATCAAGTTGACACATGGGTATATATTAGGGAATGTATACTGAATGGCCCGCCATGAGAAAGTATCATGGATCGTTATATGAGTGTCATATACTTTCTCATGTGACTATTAGTATGACTATTAGTCCTTAGACCTGAAGTCACCATAGTTCCCTACATAAGGAGTTATGTACTTTGGTTTCGTCAAACGTCACCCGTAACTGGGTGGACTATAAAGGCGATTACTGGGTATGTAACAAATTATGCGGAGGAATGTAAGTGATGTAGATGGGATCTATCCCTCCTATATGACGGGAGAGATATCATAGTCTTGATAGAGTGAGATCACTAAGTGCATGGCCATGCCCAAATAAGGCAATATGAGATATTGAGCTTATTTGATTATAGTGAGTCTACTTGGAGTTCAAGACACATAGATTGATTGGAGGATGACACGGTCTATGCTTCATAGAAGATCAATCTAGATATCGAGGATAGAAGGACGTTGTCACATATTGTGATGGTCACAATTATTAGTCACAATGGTGATGTTGGATCTCGACATTCTTGTAACTTGGGTAGCAATGATGTGTTGCTAGATACCTGTCATTGCTTATGTCCTTAAATAGGTTTAAGGGCATTGCCAACGTTACAAGAACCTATAGGGTCACACACATAGAGCAATAGATGGAGAATAAGTCCATATGATGGACCGAGAGTAATGAAGTCAAAGTTTGACTTTGGCTAAATATGGAAAGTCCATAAAAGGCAAGTTTGACTTGACTCAAATTAGACAACTTGAGTTGGACTCGAGTTTGATCCAAGTGTTGGATGAATCTAATCATGGGAGAATAATGAAGTCAAAGTTTGACTTTAGCTAAATATGGAAAGTCCATAAAAGGCAAGTTTGACTTGACTCAAATTAGACAACTTGAGTTGGACTCGAGTTTGATCCAAGTGTTGGATGAATCTAATCATGGGAGAATAATGAAGTCAAAGTTTGACTTTGGCTAAATATGGAAAGTCCATAAGAGGCAAGTTTGACTTGACTCAAGCCACATCACCTTGACTTGACCAAGTGATGCCTTGGCATCATCATCAAGGCTAAGTAACCTCCCCATTTGAATTTTGAATTCAAATAAGGGGGTTATGGAAGGTGGTGGCCGGCCACTTAATGGCCAATAATGGCCATTAAGTGGCCTGCCACTTATACACACAAAATGAGTTTTTCTTGTGTGTGATTGATGCTTCTCCCAATGTGTTTTTTGGTTTTGGCTCTCCCTCTCCTCTCATCTTGCCGAGACCCAATCAAGTGCTAGCACACTTTTGGGCTCTCCTCTCCACTCTCTTGCTTGTGTGGATACTTCTAGATGGTTGCTACTTTGCATCCTTGAGATCCGACAACAACCGAGGAGCGAGCGGGAATTGCGGGGCACGCATCGAAGGTAGTTTTTCTCTTCTCTAATAGATCTAGGTCGTAGATCGGTTTTGAAGCATGTAAACGAGCACTCGTAAATTTTCGAAATGGTTTTCTTCGCTCGGATCCTTTCTATTGGGGCTTTCGGGGTTTCCGCGACGCGAAAAAGCGATTTTCGCGGCCCGAAAAACCCTACAGTGGTATCAGAGCCACGAGCGACGCTTGTGCTCGTTTTGATTTTTATTTTTTATTTTTTGTATTAGATACAAAATTTAGATAATTTTATGCTTCTGTAATTTTTCTAAATTATAGGATTTTTGAGTATTTTTCCTCGTAGAGGCAAAGCGACGAGTGCGAAGCACTTGTAGACTTTGCCACCGAGAAAAACTTCTCCGAAACGGCAAGTTTCGCCCAAATGGATTTTGGGACAACGGGTAAAGGCGCTGTATAATCGCAAGAAGAGACTCGTGAAGGTTATTTCACGAGTAGGGGCGCTGCCCCTAACCCCGCAAGGGGCCTTGTCTCGCGATTACGCCCGAAACCCGCTTACCGGGACCGCCGCGGAGTTGTGACTCGAAAAATTCTAAAAATCAGTAGAAAAATTATATAAAAACTGTAAAATTATATAATTTTGAATTATGTACAGTAGTGTGATGGTCATGGCCCAAAACCCAATTTTTAATAAGATTAAAATTATGTTGTAATTCATAATACGGCCTGCGCGCCGTTTTTTTGTACATGTGCGTGTTGTATTGTGTTTGCGACCTGCGTGTCGGCTTTTAATATTTTATTTCTGTTGTATTTCATATTTAGACTCGAATGTAACTCGAGTATAAAAATTTGTAATGTACAAAAGTGAAGACGACGGAAATTCCGGAGAACTTGGACTCGGGAGAACTAGCCGACAACACCAAGACGGTCAAGAGGAAGCGCTTGGAGAAGCCGCTAGACCTAGGTTGACCATCGGATCCTCTCATTGGCTTGAGAGGGTCTTAGTAGGGCCATGACCAAGTCACTTAAGTTTATTTTATTATTGCTATGCTTGTGATGTATATGATGCATGATAATGTAGAATAGTAAAAATAAACTTAAGTGTATGAGATGCACAAGTAATGTGGGAACCACATTTTGATGTGCACTTAATACACATTTAGGATTAAATTAGATTTCATAAATGCCTAGATGTGATGCACATCCTCGATTAGATTAGATCTAAAATCGAATCGACTCGTAAACGCCTACCGGGTCCTGATACCCATCACTACCTCGATCATATGCGCTTGTCGATTCTGCCAAAGCAGAGCAACGCATTTAATCTTGGTAGGATGCGGAGGGACAACCTTGGTCCCGCCTATCACGGCTCGGGTTAGATCGAGCTCAATCAGATTGAGTAACTAGATAACTCAATTGGATCGAGTAAAGCTATAGGCGTATTCCAATAGTTGGAAAGGTAGGACAAGATCGCATTTATCAATAGTCTTGGGCGATTTAGCCAAAGCTAACTCAAGATTATTCATAAATGTTAATTCTTGATCCTATAAACAAGAGTTGCATAGAGATGTAATTGATAAATTAGTTATCTACCGATCATACTAAGTCTTGGGCGATTTAGCCAAAGCTAACTCAAGGCATAGTATGATGTGGATCTTGTCCCACATAAATTATAGTAAATTGATACGGATCTAGTAGTGTGGTTTGACCACTCCAATGACTTGATTCCACCAAAATTCCTATAATTTAGTGGGAGCATCATTTAATTAAAGGCCTAATTAGATGATTACTAGAATATGATATTTATTCTCTGCATTTATCTGTTGTAGATTGCCATGTCTTCAAATGCGAATACTCTCTCTCTTCAAACGCTAATTTCCTGGACTGGTACAGGAACTTGAGGATAGTCCTCAAACAGGAACGTAAGCTGTACGTTCTAGAGCAAGCAGTTCCTGAAGCACCACCACCCTCAGCCATCCGTAGCGTTAGAGATGCTCATCAGAAGCATCAAGACGACGCGTTAGACGTGTCGTGCCTAATGCTATGCTGCATGTCCTCTGAGCTTCAGAAGCAACACGAGAACATGAATGCTTACGATATGATTGACCACCTCAAGCAATTATATCAAGGGCAGGCAGGGCATTGGAAGCGGAACTGCAAGGTATACCTGGAGGATCTTAAGAAGAAGAGAAGTGAGCCTTCTACTTCAGGTATATATGTTATAGAAGTCAACCTTTCTATTTCTACATCATGGGTATTAGATACTGGATGTGCTTCTCACATTTGTACCAATGTGCAGGGGCTAAGAAATAGCAGGGCATTGGCAAAGGGCGAGGTGGACCTACGAGTAGGCAATGGAGCACGAGTTGCTGCTGTTGCTGTAGGAACTTATTTTCTATCTCTACCCTCTGGGCTTGAACTGGAACTAGATGATTGTTGTTATGTACCTGCACTTACTAAGAACATAATTTCTGTTTCTTGTCTAGACAAGAAAGGCTTCTCATTTATAATTAAGAACAAATGTTGTTCAGTCTATTTAAATGAAATGTTCTATTGTAGTGCAGATCTTATCAACGGACTCTACATTCTAGACTTAGAACGCCCTATCTATAATGTAAGTACCAAGAGGTTGAGATCAAATGAGTTGAACCCAACCTATCTCTGGCACTGTCGCTTAGGCCACATAAATGAGAGTCGCTTGTCCCAGCTCCATAAGGATGGATTGCTGGATTCATTTGATTTTGAATCATATGAGACATGCGAGTCATGCCTTCTAGGCAAGATGACTAAGACTCCCTTTAGTGGACATAGCGAGAGGGCAACAGATTTGTTAGGACTCATACATTCTGATGTATGTGGCCCTTTCAATGTTGCTGCTCGAGGTGGTTATAGATACTTCATCACATTTACTGATGATTTCAGTAGATATGGTTATGTGTACTTGATGATACATAAGTCCGAGTCCTTTGAAAAGTTCAAGGAATTCAGAAATGAAGTACAAAACCAACTCGGCATGAGTATTAAAATACTTTGATCAGATCGAGGTGGAGAATACTTGAGCCATGAGTTTCGTGACTATTTAGCTGAGTGTGGGATTCTATCTCAACTCACTCCTCCTGGGACACCACAGTGGAATGGTGTATCCGAAAGGAGGAATCGTACCTTATTAGATATGGTACGATCTATGATGAGTCACGCAGATCTTCCTATATCCTTTTGGGGATATGCTCTAGACACGGCAGCGTTCACACTTAACCGTGTTCCATCAAAGGCGGTCATGAAGACACCATATACGATATGGACTGGGAGGAGTCCCAAGATGTCTTTCATGAGAGTTTGGGGTTGTGAGGCTTACGTTAGACGTCAAGTCTCAGACAAACTGGGACCCAAGTCCGATAAGTGCTATTTCGTGGGATATCCCAAGGAAACTAAGGGATATTACTTCTACATTCCCAGTCAGCACAAAGTGTTTGTTGCTAAGACTGGGGTCTTTCTAGAAAGAGACTTTGTTTCTAGAAAGACTAGTGGGAGTTCGTTTGATCTTGAAGAAGTTCAAGACAACGACCATAGCACTGAGCCCTTGATGGATACTGAACAGGAACCACAAGAAGTTGTGGATGAGATTGTTACACAAGAAGTTGTGGAACAACAACCTGTTCAGGTAGACCTACCTCTTCGTAGGTCTGATAGGGTACGTCGTCAACCTGAGAGATATTCATTTCTCTTGCCTGACCATGATGACGTTATGATTATTAAGAATGAGCCTACCACCTATCAGGAAGCTGTGATGAGCCCAGATTCTGAGAAATGGCTAGATGCCATGAGATCCGAGATGGATTCCATGTACACCAACCAAGTATGGACTTTGGTTGATCCACCTGAAGGGGTCAAACCCATTGGGTGTAAGTGGGTCTTTAAGAGAAAGACTGACATGGATGGACTTGTACATACCTATAAGGGTAGACTAGTAGCTAAAGGTTTCAAGCAAATTCATGGTATTGACTATGATGAAACTTTTTCTCCAGTCGCGATGTTCAAGTCCATTAGGATCTTGCTTGCTATTGCAGCATACCAGGATTATGAGATCTGGCAGATGGACGTCAAAACTACGTTTCTGAATGGAAACCTCCTCGAGGAAGTGTACATGACACAACCTGAGGGTTTTGTAGATCCAAAGCATACTGGTAGAGTATGCAAGCTGCATAAGTCCCTTTATGGACTAAAGCAAGCTTCTCGAAGCTGGAATCTTCGATTCGATGATGCAATCAAACAGTTTGGTTTCATCAAGAATGAAGATGAACCTTGTGTCTACAAAAGGGTTAGTGGGAGCACAGTTGTCTTCCTTGTTTTGTATGTAGATGACATACTACTCATTGGGAATGACATTCCTTCACTACAGTCTGTGAAGACTTGGTTGGGGAATTCCTTCTCAATGAAAGACTTAGGTGAAGCAGCCTATATTCTAGGCATAAAGATCTATAGAGATAGATCTAAGAGATTGCTTGGCCTGAGTCAGAGTACATACATTGATACCATTTTGCAACGGTTTGCCATGCAGAATTCCAAGAAGGGAAATCTGCCAATGTCACATGGCGTGAGTCTTTCGAAGACTCAAGGTCTCTCTTCTAGAGAGGAGAGAGACCGCATGAGCAAGATCCCTTATGCCTCAGCCATAGGATCTATCATGTACGCCATGTTATGTACTCGTCCTGATGTCTCGTATGCTTTGAGCATGACGAGCAGATACCAGTCAGATCCAGGTGAACGTCACTGGTGTAACGCCCCAAAATTTTCCCATATAAAATGTTATGAAATATCATGAAATTCATGAAATATTATTATGGATATTAGGAAATATTATGAATTCATGAAATATTATTAATATTATGAAATGATATGAATTCATGAAATATTATTAATATTATGAATTCATGAAATATTATTAGTATTATGAAATAATATGAATTCATGAAATATTATTAATATTGTGAAATTTCATGATGGGTTTGGCTTAGTGGGCTTTGATATGGATTGATGTAAAATGTGATAAAAAGGAGGAAGTAAGGATTGAACCTTNTTTTCGACTTCATGGCCTCAAGCCATTTGTCCCTTTCTGAACTTTTCAGAACATCTTCATAACTGATAGGTTCGTCATCGCTTATGAGTAACACGTCGTTCGATTCACTTACGAGAAATCCGTATCTCTCTGGAATATTGCGTGTCCTATCAGATCTACGAAGAGGTGGTGTAGTTTTAGGTTCAACTGATAGCTCATCATTATGAGGTATTGGTTGTGGGTCTAGACTAGGTGTCTCTGTAATGTCTATTGGAGTTTTCTTGAACTTCATCAAGTTCAATCCCACTCCCACTATTTTCTTGTAAAAGAATTTTTTTCCAGAAATACAACATGCCTTGAAACAAACACCTTTTGTTCCAAGGGATGATAGAATTGGTAACCCCTTCGTTTCCTTAAGGTATCCAATAAATAGACATTTATCAGACTTAGCAAATCCCAATTTGTCTGATACAGTCCGCTTCCATAAGCAGGACAACCCCATATCTTAAGGTGAGTTAAGTGGGGTTTCTTACTATTCCATGTCTCATATGGAGTAGTTGAGACTACCTTGGTCGGGACTCTGTTTAGTAAGTAAACAGCTGTCTTAAGTGCATAGCCCAAAAGGATTTTGGAAGAGTTGCATGATTCATCATCGACCTAACCATGTCCATCAAGGTTCGGTTGCGCCTCTCAGATACACCATTATGTTGTGGTGTATACGACGGAGTCCATTGGGATAATATCCCATTGTCCCTAAGATAATCTTGAAACTCTTGACTTAAGTATTCACCACCCCGATCGGATCGAAGTATTTTAATACTTTTGCCAAGCTGTTTCTCTACTTCATTTCTGAACTCTTTGAATTTCTCAAAAGCTTCAGATTTGTGTTTCATCAAGAACACGTACCCGAATGAATCGTGAGTGATCATCGATAAAGGT
This sequence comes from Boesenbergia rotunda, assembly GCA_024364735.1. Lineage (NCBI taxonomy): Eukaryota > Viridiplantae > Streptophyta > Magnoliopsida > Zingiberales > Zingiberaceae > Boesenbergia > Boesenbergia rotunda. The sequence continues at coordinate 16,970 of JAGFNQ010003478.1, forward strand.
GATGAAGTAGCTATAGCCTCCTTGTGCAAGAGTTGACATTGGTCCACATACATCAGTATTGTTAGACCAATCAATTCTCCCACTGGATTACCTTTCCGGAAAAGGGTAATTTGGTCATCTTGCCTTTTCAGCATGATTCGCATGTATCAAATGAACCGGGTTCAAATGATTCCAAAATTCCACATCGGTGTAATTCGGTCATGCGTTTCTTACTTACATGGCCAAGACGGCAATGCCAAGTGTAGGAGTCTATTCGATTATCTATTCGAGCACGTTTGTTGCTAACTTCGATATTGAAAACGTCACCGGATAAATCTAACGTATATATACCATTGCACAAAGTTCCATTCCCATAAAGAACGCCATTTAAAGTTATGTAACAACAATTGTTACTAAAAGTTAAATGATAACCCTTTTCATTCAAACATGAAATAGATACAATTTTCTTTATTAACGAAGGAACAAAATAACAATTATCCAATTCTAAGACACGTCCTGTAGGGAGCTTTAGCAAATATGTTCCGATGGCAACAGCAGCAATCTTTGCTCCGTTTCCAACTCGTAAATTCGCTTCTCCTTTGACGAGTCTTCTTCTATTCCTTAGCCCCAGTATGTCATTACATATATGTGAGCTACACCCAGTATCAAGTACCCAAGTGTTTGAGGAAATAGAGTGACATTCAATAACGAAGATATTTGAAGAGGATGGGGCATCGGATGCCTTCTCTTTCAAGAACTCAAGATAAATCTTGCAGTTTCTTCGCAAGTGACCCTCCTTGCCACAGTGATGGCAAGTGCCTTTTAGGGTATTTTCAGTCTTTTTGGCCTTTTTCTCCTTTCCCTTATTCTGTTCTTTGGCCTTCCTCTTAGAACCTTTCTTAGAGGAACCAACTAACAGTACCGTCTTTAGATCCTGCTTCACAGAAAGCTCTATAGTCTTCAGCAGGTTGAGCAACTCAGGAAACTGGTCTGGAGTTGCATTTTCAGGAGGACGGTTGGGAAGTTGATCTTCAAGGACATAAGCAAGCTTCTCTGCCTTGAGGACTATCCTCAGGTTTCGAAGCCAGTCCATGAAGTTTGGCCCAGTCAGTTTATTTGTGTCCAAAATGGAACGCAAGTTTAGAGAAGACATGATCGAGTGATTAACCTAGAAATACAAATTGAGCTTATGTGAGAAGAATGATTAAAGAATGTATCAATATACATAAATTGAAATCCTATTTATTTTTCAAATTGAATAACCCATTTTATCAATTCGGGAGATCGTAGGAACATCTCCAAATAGGTTGATATCCAACCATAGATAAGAACAACCATGACTGTGGCCATCAAGTTATTCTTAGCTATGAAGGTAGGTAATTATACCGATTACACATCACATATATGTAACTATCACATTATGCTATCAACTAATTGAATGTTTGCATAAAACATTGGGTTGTTAACTCATTAACAAGTATGCAATATTATACATAGCACCCAACTGCACCTCTCTTTACATCGACCTTGGCTGTGGCACAACAAATCGATGCTCCAAGCTTAAGGCTGACCCATTAATCAAGAAATAGTTTTAATATGGTTGGAGCTCATTCAACCGCTTAGTCAGGCTTGGATGTGTCCAACAACCAAAACTAATGATTGACCTCTGACTCCAACTATATTATTCATAAACTAATTCATGGTTTGAACATGTTGAGGTTCAAGTCGGGCATGGATGTGTCCATCAACCCAATCGAGAAACAAAACTCCGATTCTAACCATATTAATGGAAGGTGTTGGCCTTAATATTTTGTAAGGGGTTTTGGGTCTCATCCTTTCTTTTCTAAGCACATTCATGACATAGAATAATGTCATGACTAACGATTTCCTTAATTAAGTATGTATGTGACTTAAGTTATCAAGTCTCATTAATTGAATTAGGAACCGGATTTCCTAATTCCAATTTCATACTTAATTAAAGGAATTGTTTTGGGAAATAATTTCCTAAATTGTCATAATTAATTTCGGAAATAATATGTTCAAGACTTTGATTTCTCTAAATCAAATCTTATTAAATTAAGAGACAAATCTCTTAATTCAACTACATATTATTTTCATGAAAATCTCATTTAAGAAAACTCTATAGGAAACCATTTTCCTAATTAATTTTGGAGACAACAATATGTAAGAGCATCACCTCTTCAAACATATTTTATTCATGGATTTAATTAATTACAACAAATTATTTTCTAAGGGTGGCTCCCCGAGGCTCAGATACCCAAAGAAAAGTAATGTGTTGTAAATCCAATTGGACGGCTCCCCGAGGCTCAATCCAAATCAAACATGACAATTTCAATTAAAAATTGGGAAATTAAATTACAACAACTAACTTTAAATTGGACGGCTCCCCGAGGCTCAATCCAAAATAAAGAATTTTGTTGTCAATTTAAAAACCAATTCAAATTTAATTGTCAATTAACTGTCCATGAATTTGTCTAGACTTTCTTAAAAGAAAGTGCCCAAAATTGCGAGATTTCAAAAATAGGTTTTCAGAATAATTGTAAGTTTCTGGTACAAAGGAAACTTACATATTTCCAAAATTGGAAAATTTCTAAAATAGAAAATTTTCTAAAATTGGAAAGTTTCCAAAGATGGGAAGTTTTCACAATTATTATAAAATTTCAGAAACTAGAAAATTTCAAACGTTTGCGAAATTTCATGAGGATTTCCAAACTTTGAAATTCCTAAATCTAAAATTTATTATAATTTGAAAGTTTCCATAATTGAAAATTTTTTCCGAAATTGAGATCATGACAAAGTTTTCCACAAAACAATTATATGATTAAGTCGAACACTAACCGGCTCTGATATAGCAAGTGCTATAGGACATAACACAGATCATTGATCTGCCAAGAGTGGGAACTATTAGAAACAAAAGGAATTAGGATACCTCTATAATGGCATGATATTATCCACTTTGGGTCTAAGCCCTTATGGTTTTGCTCTTGGGCTCTTCCCAAAAGGCCTCATGCTAATGGAGATACCATATTCCTTATAAACCAATGATCTTCCTATGTGTTTCTCAATGTGGGACTAAATTTGTACTCTTGCAACCTCTAACAGGAACAGATGTGTCGATTGACAAGATGAAAGATAGTTATTCAGCACATAGTTCACTGAATAGTTTCTTGATTCTTGGTAAAAGAACATTGAAGAAAGTTGAAACTGTAGTTTTAGGCTTTAAAAACTCGTTTAAGAAAGAGAAAAATAACAATCATAATCAGTTAAAAGAATGAGATAATTAATTAACTGGTTATGACTGGTATCATTGTTAATCTCTTATCTTCTTCTGATCCGGCTCAGAAAAGAGAAACTAATCTGGCTATTTTGTTGTTTTTTTCTAGTTACTCATCATGCTGTTTTGGCCATTAATTTCCCAGAGCATAGTAAAATGCTCTAAGAGGCAGAGATAACATGGCTTATGACACATATTACACCATAATTTCTTTTGATTATTACTGATTAAAGCTAGTCACCTTTTTTCATTCAAAAGATAATTTGGAGATGGTAGCTAACTTAATTGGCAAGACCCCCAGTGGTGTTGCACGAGATCGAAGAATTAATTATCAATTGGCAAGACCCTCAGTTGTATCATGAGCATATTATGCAATTCTGCATATGGTTGTGATTGCTATCTTGATTGACATGCATAGTTTCGGGTTTGGATCGACACAGATATGTATTTTATTTTAGATGGTTTCAGTTATGTGTTTTCTATTATTGCATCTTCAGTTTGTAATAGTTTGTGACTTACTGCTAGTATACCTTTCTGTGCATAGTGGTTTGTATTCGTTGAGTTCTTTGGACTCACCCTGTTAGCCTTGTTTTTCTCCCTTTCAGGATGATCAACTGGAGCGCCCAGCAGTCTGTCCCAGTTTGCGTGTGTCGAGACGAATTCGTGATTTTCCTATATTTGATGTTGGTACCCTTTCCGTTCATTCTTTCATTGCATTCCGCTGTTGTATTTTTGATCTGTTGTGTCGTTTTGTATGACGGTATAGTTGTACTTTTAAGTGTCATGGAGACCTTCATTTCTATTTGTGTTGTCGTAAGTCGTATCGGTACGTAGCTTTTCTCGTCGACCTCGCTTTCTTTTCGTTTCAGTGGCTTGTTCCAACCCTATCGGCTATGGTGTAGGTCGATTGAGAGGATCGCAGTGGTAAGGTCTTCGAACTTCCAGGTTTATGTCTTCTTTTACTAAATCAAAATTAATTTGTTCTTTTCCAACTCAGCATCATTGGCTTTCAAAGAAATAACTCTCATTTTTTTTGACACATTTTTTGTGACTTCACTTCTAAATAAATTTGTCTGTTTTCTCCTAGATTAGATTGGATTCATGTTAGATTTTTACAATGTATTATGATTGATCTTCCAATAGAAAAAGTAGTTCATCTTTGTCACTCTTATAAAATAAATTATACTTCCATCTTATGTGTCAACTCTTTCAGTTGGTTCACAATTTCTTAAATTCTTGTGGATCAGGGTGAAGAGGATTGTACAACGTAACAATAGAGTAATAGTTACTGTGCAAAATGGAAACACATTTGTAGTTGATGCTGCTATTATCACTGTTCCTCTTGGAGTTGTCAAAGCAAATCTAAGAGAGTTCGAGCCTAAGCTCCCAGAATGGAAACTCTCTGCCATTTCTGATCTTGGCGGCGACGTTGAAAATAAGATTGCTCTTCGCTTCAACAATGTATTTTGGCCCAACATGGAAGTGTTAGGTCTCGTGGCACAAACATCTTATGCTTGTGGTTACTTCCTAAATCTTCACAAAGCTACAGGACATCCCGTTCTCATGTACATGACCGCTGGAAGATTTGCTTATGATATAGAGAAGCTTTCCGATGAAGAAGGTGTTGACTTTGTGATGTTGCAGCTAAGGAAGATGGTACCAGACGCAGCAAATCTGTTTTGTTTCTTTCCATTCAGCTCATGTGCCTCTCAATAGTTTAATTCTCAAAATGTGCTATTAAAAAAAATGATGAACTAGATAGCAGACAAATTGAACCTGGGATGACCGATCCGACCCTACGAAAGTTTCCCATCAGTCACCAGAGTAAATCGGGAAGCGTTCGTGGTGGGCAGTCTAGAAGCCCAGCGTCCTAGGGTTCGCGTCCCCATTTAGAAGAAAAATTCCTGCAAAATATATCATAGCTGGGGATCGAACCGTGAATGCCAGGATTAATAATTAATTATCCTACCACTGTATCATAATCCTGAAGGCCAAAATGTACTATTTAAGCTCATGGTACCAGACTCGTGTGCTATTTAAGCTCTCTTTGTCCATTTTTTCTAGCTGCTTTGTTTCCTCGCTGCTATTGAGGTGCATATTTTACACCTTCAGTTTTTGTCATGTAATTTTGATCAAGGAAAAAAAAAAACATGCCTCACGAAGCTCAAAATTTTGGGCAAAGATTGGAAATTGAAATCATGGCCTCCTTCTTTCATTTTTCTAATTAAATTTTGAAATCAAATTTTGGGCAGCTCATCAGCCCCTTGAAAATTATATAATTGCCCTCAAATATAAAAATCATGAATCGATATAGTTCAATAGTAATAAAAAAAAAAAATCCAACCGAGCATTCTATATTTTTTAAAACCAACCGACTTATTTTAAAAAAATATATATTATTTTAATACCTTACACGGTAGATTATTCATTTTCTTCTATATTTTTTTATTAAACCCAACGACTCAATTTTATTAGGGTTTTAATTATTTTAATTTTTTTAAAAGAAATTAAGTAATTTTTTAATAACTATATCCCAGAATCAATCGATATAGAATATCTTTAAATTTATATTTTTTAAAGGAAAAAATATAATCAATAATTAAACCAAATTAAATAAATAAAAATTATTAATTAATTCAAATTGTTTTTTTTCCAACTAAGTCTTATTATGTATTTATTATTATCTTAATAGTATACTAACCAACTCGTAAGTATAAAAGATGCGTCTATTAATTTTCAATTAATGCGGGGCCGCTGAGTAAGTAGGATTTTAGAATATTTATTATATTTATCCGTTCGAATTAAATCTCTAACTGTCCTAATATATTATGGATTCGGCCTTTTATCAAATGACGTATATAAAAATTAAGAATTACTAAAAGATATATTAAGGTCTTCTTTTTATCAAAGGATGTATCAAATTTAATGATATTCCTATTATATCTTTTTCGTTAAAAATTCTCTTTCTTAGTTAGAATTCTGAGACATCTGAATCTATTTTTTTTCAGACTTTTTAATTTAAAATAATATATTATAGGAATCGGCTAAAAAATATAAGGTAAACAAAGAAAAAATATTTCAGTTAAAAAAAGCATATCTTCCGGCATGATTTCAAAAATATAAAGAGATATTTTTTTATATTTGATTAATATAAAGAGATATTTCTTTAAAAAAATCTATCACACCATATGATTTCAGGTTCCATGGATAGACCTAGGCCCTGTGTGAATCTGAACCTGAAATCATATGTTATGATAGATTTTTTATATATTAATATATTATTTAATATATTAATTTATATTAATCAAATAAAAGAAGCATCTCTTTATATTTCTGGCATGAAGTCAATTGACTTTAGACCCTGTGTGGGTCTGAATATGAAATCATGTGTTGTGATAGGTTTTTTATATATTAATATATTATTTAATATATTAATTTATATTAATCAAATATAAAGAAACATCTCTTTATATTTTTGGCACGAAGTCAAATAACTTCAGGCCCTGTGTGGATCTGAATATGAAATCACGTGTTGTGATAGGTTTTTTTATATATTAATATATTTATTAATATATTATTTAATATATTAATTTATATTAATCAAATATAAATAAATATTTTTTGATATTTTTGAAATTATACTAGAAGAGATGTTTCTTTTAACTGAAATATTTTTTTTGTTTAATTATGTTTTTAGTCGATTCTCACAATATATTATTTTAAATTAAAAAAAATTAAAAAAACGGGTTTAGATATTTTGGCATTCTAACTGTGAAAGAGAAAGAAAATTTTTTGACGAGAAGAATATAAGAGAAAGATTATTAAATTTAATGTGTCTCTTTAATAAAAAAGAAACCTTAACATACCTGTTGATAATTCTTAATGGATTTCATATCATTCAATCTATTCGCCCATAATAAAATAATAAATAAAAAAGTAAAATCCCACCCAACGGACCAACGAGGTGGTAGCGCCAGCGAGTCGTTGACTTCCATCGAGAACAACGTATCAACCCCAACTTCACATGTCTCCTTCCCGTCTCAAGATCGAAATGGCGATGATCCCAGACTTCCTTGTCACTAGATACCTCACAAAATTAGCAGATTTCCTTGAGGGAGAGATTTGCAAAGTGCTCGGCGTGAAGGAGGAGATCAAAAGGTTCAAAAGGAGATTGGAAAGGCTCAGCCCCTATCTTCAGGATGCCGAGCAGAAGAGGCATCAAGACGCTCGCGTGAATGCTTGGCTGAGAGACCTGAAAGAAATAGTCTACGATGCCGAAGACATCATCGATCTCTGCATGCTTCCGGGTGGCGACAAGTTCCTGAGTGTTCAGCCGTCCTCGTCGTCTTCTTCTTCTTCTTCGCTAGTAAGCTCTCCCTTCACTCTGCTTGCTTCTTGCTTTGTGTGCACTAAGTCCCGGCACGAGATTGCTGTGATTTTTGAGAGACTTAATGATAGACTGAAAGAGATTAAAGATGATAGTGAAATAACATCAATATTTGTGTCCTTAACGAGCCATCCCTGGCCTCAAGATCATCAAATAAGATCGCGCCGTCCGACCACTTCTTTGGAGGTTAAGGTTGACATCGTAGGGGCAGAGATAGAAGATGCTGCACAAACTCTCATTAGCATGATACTCAAGCATGATCAAAAACAAAATGGTGTGTTTGGGATAGTTGGCATGGGTGGGATGGGCAAGACCACTCTGGCCCATAAAATTTTCCATGACGAGAGGATCAAGAATGATTTTCCAACATGTATATGGATCCATGTGTCCAACAATTACACGGGGATAGATCTACTCAAGAAAATGCTGAAAAACACAAAAAGGAGCGATGATGGAGCTCAAAGTATAGAAGAACTTGAATCCCAGCTAGTTGTTGCTCTGGTCGACAGATTCTTCCTCGTGCTTGATGATGTATGGAGTGTGAATGCGTGGACAGATGTGCTGAGGAATCCCATCCTAAATGCAAAGTCCAGCGGCATAATCTTAGTCACTAGTAGACATGAAAAAGTGATAAAGGACATGAGAGCCAGTTACATCCACCGTGTTCAGAGGATGAACGAAGATGATGGATTGGCATTGTTTCACAGGGTCGTATTCGAGGACGAAGAGAACGAGAACCCTAAACTGGATGAAATGGCGACTAAAATCATTAGAAAATGTGATGGGCTTCCTTTGGCAATCAAGGTGATCGCAGGGGTGCTGATTTCCAAGAAAAGGACGAGGAGAGACTGGGAAAGAGTCCTGGAAAGTGATCTATGGAGAATGAGATCAGACAATGAGGATGAACTACCAAGAGCTTTGTACTTGAGCTACGAGGATTTGCCATCCGTTCTCAAGCAGTGTTTCCTCTGCTGTGTTTCTTATATTGACATATGCTATAGTGCTGACCTCGTCCGGCTTTGGATCGCTGAAGGCTTGATCCACGTGCCCAATGGCGGACTGATGGAAGAAGTGGCCGAGGATTATTACAAAGAACTGGTAATGAGAAATCTTCTTCAGCTCGATCCACGATATGCAAACGAGGTTTTATACTCCATGCACGACCTTTTGCGATCTCTCGGCACTAATTTGATCGGAGATGAAGCACTTGTAATCAGTGATGATGGCCGAGTTGCAGAGACGAGCCCAAACCCCTTAACAAAGATTCGTCGTCTGTGGATGTCGAGCAAAGGAGATGCGCTAAGGCTTCCTGGTGCAGTTCTTGAGCAGAAGAGTTTGAGAGTTTTGCAACTCTCCGATAGCCGCGAAACAAAGACAATCGAGGACGAGGCAGCTGCACTCCCAGCATTAAAGAATCTTCGAGTGCTGAATGTGTGGGATACCCAGATTGAACGTCTTCCAGATTCCATTTTCATGAATCTGTTACTTCTGAGATACTTGGACCTTGATCGGACGATGATACATGAGGTACCTGAATCCATAGGGCGCCTTGCCAACCTGCAGACTTTGAACATCTCCGGGTGCGAGTCACTGCGCAGCCTTCCTAAGGCCGTCACGAGCTTGGGTAAGCTCAGGTGTCTGCGAGTTGAAGAAACACCGTTAACTCATTTGCCCAGAGGAATGGGAAGATTGACCGACCTTAATCACATCGAAGGATTCGTCCTCGGCCATGGTGATTCGCCGAGCAACGTGGAAGGCGGGTGTGACTTGGAAGAGCTGCAATCTCTGTCCAATCTAAGATATCTGAGGGTTGAAAAGCTGGAAAGGGCAACAATGGCCGGACCCTGCTCGGTGCTCGAGAATAAACCACTGCTCAGGCATCTGTCTTTTTCATGGACGGATCGAGAACAGGAAAATGACGACGGCGAAAAAGAAGCGGCTGAAAAGACATGCAGCGGACTGCTTCCTCCGTCGAGCCTGGAGGAACTTGGTCTGTACAACTTCCCGGGCCGGCGATTTCCCATCTGGATGATGTCGACCGCGGCGGGGGCTTCGTTTCCTCATCTCGAATTCTTATGGCTCCATTATTTCCCCAGCTGCACGGAGCTCCCGCCGTTAGGACAGCTGCCTCGGCTGAAATTCCTGGAGATATTAGGAGCATGGGCGGTAAGAAAGGTGGGGCCTGAGTTTCTCGGCGCCGGTTTCCCTCAAGCCGTGGCATTTCCGAGACTCCAGCACCTGCACTTCATGGACATGCCAAATTGGGAAGAGTGGACGTTGAACGCTGCTGCGTCCGAGGAGGTCGGAGAAAAGCAAGAAAGAAGCCTGAAGCCGTTCCCAAGATTGGAGGAGTACATATGTATGGACTGCCCAAAGCTCAGAGGTCTTCCGGAGAGCATCTACTGCGCCACCACACTGAAGAACGTCTGGCTTTCTATCAGCGATCAGTTGAGTGAGGTTGAATTCAAAAGGCAAGAGACAACGAAAATGGACAACTGTCCTAAGGTGATCCTGGTACGAGAAGATCAGTTCACTGAGCTCCCACACTGGCTTTTGGATCGTATCGACAGAGAAAGGGACGAGACGAACAAGCACCCGCCTTTCCGAACGGTCATCACGGTGAAGGCGGATCAAATCATCATTCAGCAAAATCGTCTAGACGTCGTTTGAGCTCAAGTGTTCCAGCTCTGTAGTTAGTTCTTGCGCAATTAACATTTAAATTAATGGGAGTCCTGCGTCGATAATTTTTTTTTTTTACTCGTAAACTTTAGTTTTCTTCAATTCTTTAATCCATGTTGATTTTCTTAATTAAACTTATTTTTGAGATATAAAATATCTAAAATGGGATACAAATACTCCTAAATTCAATATTATGATTTTTTTTACTGCTTGACCAAAAAGTTATATTAATCGATTGACTTTGGATGAATCGATTGACCCAATTAATTCGGCCTAATCTAACCGATTCATATGAGCTCTCGAAAGATTGGTCGGATAGAAAAAAAAATTATGTTTAATTGGATAGAAAATATATTAAATTTTAATTAAATAATACTAAATCTAGGAGAAATTAATTATAGATATTTTTAGATATTTTATACCTATGAAAAATGAGAGTTCTGAACTAATATAGTTAATCGATTATCATTTAATTCTTAATTGATTGGAGCTGCTCAATCGATTCAGCCTAAATCGATTAGTATGAGTCAGGAAAAAAAACATACTCAATTTAATAAAAAATATAATAAATTTTAATTTAAATATGTTGATTTGAAAAAAAATTATACTTATTTTAAAACTTTTTACCTATAAAAAAGAATAATTAGTTAAATTAATACTTTTAGGGGACTGAAATAAATATAATCTTTGTTACCTATAAAAAACAATCATTAGTTAAATTAACATCTTTTATATTTATTTATATATATATATATATATATATATACAGAGTTGATATGCTGCGGACTCGAGGCTGCGGAACGCTGTCGTGGCAAGCAAACCCAGCGCTGAGTTGGTTTTTCATTTTATTTTCGCTCGTCTCTCGTGGCAAGCAAACCCCGCAGCCCTCCAAACCACCTCGACGCAGCCCTAAACCCTAGCCGAAACCGGCGATTCCCTCGCCCTCGCGTCCTGCGCCCCTCGGAGACCTTGAGCTCGTGCCGACGCCTCCGGATACCTCGCCCGCAGCCCTCCAAACCAACTCGACGCAGCCCTAAACCCTAGCCGAAACCGGCGATTCCCTCGCCCTCGCGTCCTGCACCCCTCGGAGACCTTGAGCTCGTGCCGACGCCTCCGGATACCTCGGCACTGCGGTCGCTGCCCTCGCCCTCGCGTCCTGCGCCCCTCATAGACCTTGAGCTCGTGCCGACGCCTTGAGATCCCTCGGCACTGCGGTCACTGCGTCACTGCCATTTCTTCTCCCTCGGCCCAGCAGGACGCCCCTGGCATTTCTTCTTCCTCGCCCCGACAGGCTGACAAATCTTGCTCCAGCCCGCTTGCCCTCCTCTACCTCGACCCCGGCTGGTAAAATTCAAAGATCTGATGCTGCCTGATTATTTTTTTGTTGTTTGTTTAGTTTATTTGTGTTGTTCTGATGCTTCGTTTCTTATACACAGTCTGATATACAGAGTTATCACTATGAATTTAATTGTGTGATCACTATTTGTGTGACACAGCTTGTTTAGATTTATTTGTACACACAGCTTGTTTAGATTTATTTGTGACACAGGCGGACACAGCTTGTTTAGATTTATTTGTGTGATCACTATGAATTTAATTCCATAGTTTTAGTTTCAAGTTAACTGTAATTTTGATTTCCTATCAAAAATCTAATTCTGTTCTATAGCTCTGTTTACTGTTAGTTGTTTGAAAATCTAATTCTGTTCTATAGCTCAAATAATGAAAATTGTACAGATGTTTTTCATTCTGTTCTGATCTTTTTTTATTTTTGTGTAAGTTATTTGTGTTGTTTAGATGGTTTATGTTCTGATCAGTATGAATTGTTTTAGTTTCAATTTAACTGTAATTTTTAATTTGTGAGAAATAAATTATTTTATTTTATTTTATTTTTCTACTTATCTATTTTTTTTACTTATCTATTGTCTAATATAATGTGAAGACCAGAAATGGAAGAAAATACAGTTGATGATCAAGAATACATTCCTCAAGTTTCAGATGAACGAAAGCCTAAAATTGGAATGGAATTCTCGTCACTAGAAGAGGCATATTCATTCTACAACCAATATGCACGAGAAGCTGGATTTAGTTCAAGGATGCACACAAGTAAAAAAAATAAGATAACAAATGAAGTGACGTGGAAACAAATTGTATGCTTCAAAGAAGGTCATACAGATTTAATGCGGTGGAGTAAACATGCAAAAGCTGATCAAGTGACAAGGGAAAGAGCACGTGGCACAGTTAGAACGGGTTGCAAGTCAAATATTGCATTCGTCAAGAAACAAACTGGACCTAATTGGGTTGTCAGTAACTTCATAGAAATCCACAATTATTCCCACTCTCTACTCCATCAAAGGTACATTTGTTACGCTCGCACCGTAATATTTCTGCAGCCAAGAGAACATTGACAAAACAATTTTCAGAGGCTAATATACCAACATGTCAACAAATGCAGTTATTAGAGATAGAGTATGGGGGGCCTGAGGGGGTAGGTTGTACAGAAAAAGATATTAGAAATTTGGAAAGAAATCAAAGAGAAGAGCAAAAGGGTATTGATGCTGAAACACTGATCGAATTTTTTACAGCTGAGCAAGAGAAGAATCCAGCTTTTTTCTTTGATTACCAGACTGATTCAGATAACAGATTTAGCAGGTGTTTCTGAGCTGATCATATATCATGGAGGGCATATAGTGTATTTGGTGATATTGTTGTATTTGATACAACATATAACACCAATAAATATGGCTTGATTTTGGCTCCATTTGTAGGAGTTAATCATCATCATCAAACAATTCTTTTTGGTTGTGGATTTCTGAGTGATGAGAAAACTGATTCATTTGTTTGGTTACTTAAGAAGTTTATAGAAGCCATGCCTAAAGGTCCACCAAACGTTATTATCACTGATCAGGATCCTGCTATGACAAAAGCCATTGCACAAGTTTTTCCTCAAACAGTGCATCGATATTGTTTGTGGCACATATTGAACAAATTTCCAGAAAAATTACCCCCTTTGACTTTCCGAAACCACTATCAAAGCATAAAGAATGTTATTGCAAATTCTACAACACCAGATGATTTTGAAAAGACATGGGAAGAGACTATCAAGTCTGCTAATTTGGAGAATAATGATTGGTTATCCTTGATGTATGAATTGCGACACAGATGGGTGCCAGTATATTTTAGGCATGTATTTTGTGCTGGAATGTCAAGTAGTCAAAGATCTGAAGGCTCACATGCATTTTTCAAAAAATATGTCTCAAATAAAAATTCATTGATGGATTTTATCACCCGTTTCAATAGAGCACTAAGACACCAAAGACACAATGAGCTAGTTGCGGATCATATTGATATGAATGAGTATCCCAATACTCATTCAAACTGGCCAATGGAAACCCAAATGGTTAAGATCTACACAAAAAAAAATGGTTGGAGTTTCAAAGTGAAGTGAGCGAGAGCCATGCTTATTATGTGCAACAGGAATTTACAGAAGATAACTTAGTGGTTTACCATGTGATGAAATTTCAAAGTTCTTCTTCTTCCAAACCAAGGGTGCTCACACATGACAAACTAACAGACTACATATCGTGTAGCTGCACGAAATTTGAGTTTGAGGGCATTCCATGTAGGCATATGTTAGCTTTTTTTCGTATCAACCAAGTGTTTCATTTGCCTGATAGATATATACTCAAACGATGGACAAGAGATGCAAAAGTTGGAGCAATATATACTTTGAGGGAGGAAAATTTTATTGATGATCAAGATCCAAATAGGTTTTTAATGTCAAGACACTCAAGATTATCCTATAAAGCTTTAGTATTAATTGATGATGCATCTTTGACTAATGAGGGGACAACATTCTTGGATGAACAATTCGATTGCATTTACAAGAAAATTCAAGAGATGAACTATAGCAAAACATGCCTTGATAAAAGTCAAAGAAAGAAATCCATGGAGAGCCTTGGTATTATGGATCCTTCTTCAGTAAGAACAAAAGGATGTGGGAAGAGATTGAAATCATCGAAGGAAAAATCAACCTCCAATTCAAGACTATGTCATGGATGTGGACATCGAGGAGTATCTCATGACAAACGTAATTGTCCAAATTTACATCAAGGGTAGGTGTCCATTAATGTTACAGTACTATTATAATGTTACTTCCAAATTCAAATTTACTTTATATGATAATGTTTTAATTAACAGATCAACTGAAGATAATAATCGTAACAGTGTTGACGACACATATGAACCATATTTCCCACCAGATTTGGCCTCTATAGATGGTACTGTCAAAATTTCAATTTGTTAAATTATAGTAGTTTATTGATAAAATAAAGTTAACAATTATCTTTATTGTTACAGGTTCTAACAACAAGCGCTAGGATTCTTATTATTATTTATGGTTGGTATTCATTCATTGCTTTTATTTGTATAATTGATTTATTTCTTTTGCTAACAATAAATTTGGTTTTGCTAACTAATATTGTTGTCTCTACAATACTCAACATGTCAATACATTCAGTAGTTAGAATTGATGATAGTAGTTAGAATTGATGATTATCGCATTGAAATGAAACAATTGAGCATGTTGGGAATGACTTTTTTTGACCTTTTTATGTGCGTGCCAAATGTAGCATGTTGGTATGAATGACTTTTGGGTTGTATGAATGGCTTTTGAATCTGTAGCATGTTGGTATGAATCTGTATGAATTTGTAGCATGTTGGCTTTTGAGTCTGTATGAATCTGTAGCATGTTGGCTTTTGCTCACAGCTGTTGGTGAATTTTTCTTAAACTTACAACAATGAATCTGTAACAATGAATCTGTAGCATGGTGGCATGCACAGCTGTTGTTTGAATCTGTAGCATGTGCATGCAAACTTTAATAAAATTATAACAAAATAGGACACGATATGACTTTCCTGGATTTGAATATGTCATTACCACACTTTACTGTAGCCATCATTTGATTTCATTTGCTTATTTTCAACTAGTGAATAGCTATTGCAGTTTTTCTCCTCAACAAATTAAGCCCTTCATTGAAATTGATTATGCTATATGGTCTCATTCTAATTTTTCTCTCATGTGATTGAGTAAATTTTTCTCTCTTCTTAATGATAAGGGTTTTGTGATTGAGTAAATTTTTCTCTCTTCTTAATGATAAGGGTTTTCATCTGCATGAGCTGTATTTCCTTTTCTTCATCTGCATGAGCAGAAGTCCAAGTCCACTGATGTTAACAGAGCAGAAGTCCATGTGAATAGAGGAGAAGGCATGATGTATGGCGTGAAAGCAACTGGAAGAACACATTCTGTTTGCATAATGCATAATGTATGGAGGAAGAAATTTTTGGCTGTGCAATTGTTTGCAGAACAGACATGTCTAATGCATAAACAAATTGTATCCTGTCTAGTTGCATAATCTATGATAGTACACTGTCTAGTTGCAGTTGATGTATCCTGATGATAAACAAATTGTTGTTTTGAAGTTTTGTTATATGGCGTGAGCAGCATAATGTTTTGTTATATGGCGTGAGCAGCCTAATGTACACAAGTCTGATGCATTCTTATCGTAGAGAATAAAAGCATGCCCATATGTGCTATTATATGTCTGAAGCATTCTTATGTCTGATGCATTCTTGGATTCATTCTTATATCTGATGTTTTGCTATACCGAAAGAACATACATTTCACTGTTGGACGGTTACAAGTGCAGGAGTAGTAACTATGGGTTCACGGTCAAGAGGTGTCCTAAGCGATGCAAATTTGAGGGAGGCAATGCATCATTTCAAATGGAGGTTGTAGCTAAGTATTGTGAGAATCGGAGGTGGCAAAGGTAAGCCCATGGGACAAAGGAGGGGCTCGATGAGTTGGAGGTAAAGGAGGGGCTCGATGGTTGTGGGCACAATATGGATGTGATCTTGACAGTGCTAGGGGAAGTAGAACATAGAATTTTTTCTTTCTATATTTTTCAGATGAGAGATCGCGACAAAGAAGGCAAAATAAGAGAGTAGACCAAGATCATTTTCCTCGCAGCAAAAGTTATGAGACTAAGAACTTGCAAAGAAGATCAAAATTAGACGTGCATGTTCTGCGCAAATCTGAGATTAGGAATCAATTTCAAGTTTAAACATTTTCTGAAATGCATTAGGGAACTATGACTTTCAATGAATAAAAACTAAAAGTACACTTGCATGAATATTTACTCTATTCATGATAATGCAATTCTGAAAGACAATTCAAAACAAACACAAGCAGGAACTTAAGAAAGACTCATCGGTTAATTATAATAAATACATGGAGTAGTTTTTTATCTATTACTATTTTCCAATTGAAACAAGTGGCTATCTGAACAGGTTAGGTAGAAATAGCAAAAGAGCATCATGAAATTAAGCAATGAAATTAAGCATATGTTCCTGACATATCAGTCAATGAACATAACCCAAACATAACATAACATGTCCAAACATAACATAGTATCAATACATAATACTATTGTTTCAACTACAACTCGGATAAAAAATTGAAACAACATACGAGTTGCCCGATAGAATATTTCAAACTGATAACTGACAATAACAACTTGAAATTCAATACGCAACTTCAAATTCAAATAACAACTAGAAACTCAAACAACATCATAATAATTGTGCCACCTTAAATTAGGATACAAAGTTGAAACAACATAACATGCTTAATCACTATCACTAATTTCTAAAGCATCAACAAGTAGCTCTATCTTTTTCAATGCATCCTTATATTTTTGTTTTTTTTCAGCCTTTGAAAGTTGTCGCTCTGAAGTTGAAGTTGAAGTTGAAGTTGAAGTTGAAGTTGAAGTTGAAGTTGCAAATGATGAATTGGAATTTGGTGCAACTTTGTTGAAGTGCGCTTCAAAAGCTTCTGTGCCTCCGCTTTACTTTTGTAAGATTGATATATACAGCCTTTAAAACCAACAACTTGACTTGATGCTTCCGCCCACGTTTCGTAAATACCGGGATTATGGCCAACAAACACAACATATATTTTTCCCTATATAAAATTAATTAATAGAATTTTATATAAACAAAATATTAGAACTTAAAATTAATAACTTACCATTCTTTTATGAAGAGGAAAACTGGCTTGCAAATTTCCTGCACTGTAACAGAATTAGATTCATAGTGATAACATAAAACAGGGGGGGCGCTATAGAACAGAATTAGATTCATAGTGATCACATAAACCATGTTTTGTGTTGTTACAGTTAACTTGAAACTAAAACTATGGAATTAAATTCATAGTGATCACACAAATAAATCTAAACAAGTTGTGTCCGCCTGTGTCACAAATAAATCTAAACAAGCTGTGTGTACAAATAAATCTAAACAAGCTGTGTCACACAAATAGTGATCACACAATTAAATTCATAGTGATAACTCTGTATATCAGACTGTGTATAAGAAACGAAGCATCAGAACAACATAAATAAACTAAACAAACAACAACAAAAATAATCAGGCAGCATCAGATCTTTGAATTTTACCAGCCGAGGTCGAGGTAGAGGAGGGCAAGCGGGCTGGAGCAAGATTTGTCAGCCTGTCGGGGCGAGGAAGAAGAAATGCCAGGGGCGTCCTGCTGGGCCGAGGGAGAAGAAATGGCAGTGACGCAGTGACCGCAGTGCCGAGGGATCTCAAGGCGTCGGCACGAGCTCAAGGTCTACGAGGGGCGCAGGACGCGAGGGCGAGGGCAGCGACCGCAGTGCCGAGGTATCCGGAGGCGTCGGCACGAGCTCAAGGTCTCCGAGGGGCGCAGGACGCGAGGGCGAGGGAATCGCCGGTTTCGGCTAGGGTTTAGGGCTGCGTCGAGTTGGTTTGGAGGGCTGCGGGCGAGGTATCCGGAGGCGTCGGCACGAGCTCAAGGTCTCCGAGGGGCGCAGGACGCGAGGGCGAGGGAATCGCCGGTTTCGGCTAGGGTTTAGGGCTGCGTCGAGGTGGTTTGGAGGGCTGCGGGGTTTGCTTGCCACGAGAGACGAGCGAAAATAAAATGAAAAACCAACTCAGCGCTGGGTTTGCTTGCCACGACAGCGTTCCGCAGCGTTCCGCAGCATATCAACTTTGTATATATATATATATATATATATATATATATATATATATATATATATATATATATATATATAATATAATGATCAAGTGCGGACTGTTGCTGCGGACCGCCTGCGGACGAGGCTTGCGTGGCAACGAGGAGCTGCGAACGAGGCTTGCGTGGCAACGGGGACAGCGGCAGCGAGGCAAAACAAAATTTAAGCGGCTCATTTTCGCGACTCCCTCTCTCGCACCCGCTCCTCCTTCCTCTCTCACGAACTAAAAGCTCCTCGCTGTCGCCCTGCTCCTCCTTCCTCTCTCGCGAACCCTAAAAGATCCTCGCTGCCGCTCCGCTGCTCATCGGCTGCTACCTCTCCAACCTCCCGGCCTACCGCACCGCCGTCAGCCCGCTCCTCCGCGGCATCGAGGTCGGCCTCGCCCACGGCTACCTCCTCGTCGGACCCCTCGTCAAGACCGGCCCGCTCCGCAACACCAAGGTCGTCGGTGCGGCCGGGTCTCGATCTCGCTGCCGCCGGCCTCGTCGTCATCCTCACCGTCTGCCTCAGCATGTACGGCAGGAGTCGGCGGGGGTTAGGTTGCGGGCTTGCTTCGGCGAAAGAGAGGTCGGCGGGAGAGGAGTCGGGATTCGGAGAAGAGAGGTGCGCCTGTAAGGTTTTTTCGAGTTTGTATGCCACGAAGGGTTTTGTTCGCGTTAGTATGCCACGAAGGCATCCGGTCCGCAGCAATCGCGATCGCTGTAACAGCCGCCTTGCTGACAGTCGCCCAATTCGGTCTGCAAGCCGGTCTCTACCGCCGATCTCCGTCCGTCGTCCATCGCCATCTCTCTTGCGGGTCAGTCCTCCCGTCCGCTTGCGACGTCTGCTCGTTTGATCTTGCAGACCAATCTCTCGTGCTCGCAGACTGGTCTCCATCCCATAACACCCGGTTTCCAGATTCTGCAGCTACAGTCTCAAATCTTTTCACGGCGGCGAGGTAGTTCTTCTTCATCTCGACTACAGCAGGATTAGATGATGACATTTATTTTTATTTCATAATTGTTTTAGGGGTATGCATATTTTAAGTAGATGTTTAGAGATCTGGATACAAAATCCTTATGTCGATTATAGTTTTACGTGGAAAATTAAATAGTTCAAGCAGATTAACCCGGAAATTTACTTAGGCTTATCATCTTGCGCTACCATTTTAATTTTTGAGAACATTTAATCTTCTCTTTTGGATGGGGTAACCACTTGGCCACGACTATGCTCCTTGCTCGAGTAGCCTTTTGTAAAAATTTGCTGGGTATTTAGTGGAATCATGATTACTTGACTCACTGTTATCCTTAATAAACATAGCCCATCTCACCGCACATGAAGAGAGATAATTATGAATATAAATATGTAATTTGATCATTTTCTTAATAGCTTGGTCTTTTGGGTTAAGTGAAATCAAATTTAATGGTTATTAATTTCTTTTAATGTGTTTCATGTATTGGCATACCATGGTGATCATGTATTGTTTGTTGGTTCAGCATGCCAGAAAGTAAATCAACAATCAGGCTTATGTGGGCACCAAAGGTGCTGCCTTCTTTTGGTGGAGTTAAAAATAGGTCAGAGAAGTTGCCCAATCAAACAAAAGATTTTATTGAGAAACCTTCTGTTGAGCTTGTGGATGGCCTGTACTTACCACCCAGAGATCCACGCAAGATGAGTAAGTTGCTGAAGAGAAATGCAAAAGACACAGCTGGTCGAAGTTGGTGAGTAGCTGCCCAACTCAATGGTTCCACCTTTCACTTATTTTTAGATGCCTAACATATGTTCTTGTGCAGGTTTGATATGTCTGCCCCTAAAATTACTCCTGAGATAAAGAATGACCTTGAGATTCTCAAGGTTTGCTTTTTGTTTCATTCTAGCCTCCCAATGTTAATCAAATTTCTCGGCCATTTATCTCTTTTAAAACTGAGAGAATGTCATGCTGTGAAGATTCAACTTCTCTCATTTGCTTTTTTTTTATTGCAATGCTAAATTTGGTTAATGGTGTTTCACTATTTGTGAACACAAGGCACTAGGGCCCTTCAAGTAGATCTGAAAATATTTCTTGTATATTTAAGTTGTTCTTGATCGTAATTGCTATATGATTATGAATTTATTATAAGCTTCATTGTAAAAAAGTACATAGGGTTTTTCATTGGCACATTACTGAGTGTTCTTTTCTGGCACATTACTTATAGTAATTCTCGTTAATAGGCCAATGCTAGGCTGTGAATACTATTCAACCTTATATGCTCTGCTAACATGAGAATTTTACCTTCTTTTCTCAGAAAATGAAAGCTGCGTGAAATTCATGAGAGCCACCAGACCAGTGGGCGTGAGAAGTGGAAACATAAAGGTCGTCAAACTTGGAAACGGGCCAAGGAAAGAAGGAAATGACCTTACCTGTGCATTATTTAGGGGGATAATGGCTAGCAAAAATGTGTTTTCAGAAATGTAACAAGAGGAACACCACTTGCCTACCACTACCATTTGTTTACCTGAAGGATGTTAAGAAATGGATGGGAATGTTAACGTGGTGCCTACGAATTATGGGTTATGTATCAAAATCTCAAGGGAAGTTATTGTGTCAGTATTTAATTTACTTATTTCGCATTTGAATGAACTTATTCACGTTTTTGTCACCTCATATTTTTATGTTTATTTTTAAATTTGTGGTGTTGATGTAAACCTGATGGATATCTAAATTTCCAAAAAAATGTGGTGAATATCTACATTGTCTTGCAAGGTAATTACTTTGCTTGGATATGCATCTTAATTACTTGCGGTGAAAGTGTAGTCTATTGTCTTGCAAGGTTACTTGTAGTCTTCTTTTTTATACATTTTACTAAATCTAATAATCTTTTCCAGTGTATCAAAATCAAGAAATCAATTTTCACCAACAAAACGTCAATCCATTCAATTTAACGACAAGGCTCCTACTCAAAATTTCTATTTAACAAGGGTCAATCTGAGTGTATGTTCGCGTTGGTAGACTTCAAAAAACACAATGCTACCATTCGTCGACCACATTGCTCCCTTTGGCTGACTGAGTAAGCTTGATCGATTTGATTGATTGATTTTGCTTAATCGAAAACATAATTAATAAAGTTGGGTAACGTCGAATCTCGGACAATCAATTCGGTCGTCAGGATAAATCAGAAAGCGTCCGCGATGGGTGGTCTAAAAGTCCAGTGTTCCAAGATTCGTGCCCAAAACTTCTACAAAATGTTCTGTGCTATAGCTGGGGATTAAACTTCATATGCCTGAGATTGACGATAACCTGGGTTCTCGCTTAATCTGAGAACCTCTGTATGCTTGTGATCAGATTGTTTTAATTTCTTTGGCAGTTCAATAACATTATTATCACTTAACTGAGATCTTCTTGAAGATTTAAGGTCAGTGTAATTTGCCATCTGTTCTTGAGATTGAGATAAAAGAAATCATGATAAACTCGGCGTTACAATTACCTTCTAAATAAGTTCTTTAGCAATATACAAATCTTTGGGTTTTCTTTTCTTTTATTTTTTTTTGTTGTTGTTCTGAATCGAAGTCGCAAACACAAGTTTTTGATCCAATCCATGTAGTAAGGGAGGTCAAGGACGTAGAGGAGGAAGTAAGCCCGATGACGCCGGAGATTCCGCCGAAGAAGAAGCCCCCGCTGAACTGCGCCCAACCCTCCGCAGTCTGCAGCTTGCCCACCTCCTTCTTCCGCCCGGTCAGCGTCAGCGTCGGCGCTGTCGACTGGTCGCCCTCATTGAAGGACGCGACGCCGTACATGCTAAGGCAGACGGTGAGGATGACGACGAGGTCGGTGGCGGCGGCGAGAGACCCGGCCGCGCCGGCGACCTCGGTGTTGCGGAGCGGGCCGGTCTTGACGAGGAGGTAGCCGTGGGCGAGGCCGACCTCGATGCCACGGAGGAGTGACGACGGTGTGGTAGGCCGGGAGGCCGACCTCTCTTTCGCCGAAGCAAGCCCGCAGCCTAACCCCCGCCGACTCCTGTCGTACATGCTGAGGCAGATGGTGAGGATGACGACGAGGCCGGCGGCGGCGAGAGACCCGGCCGCGCCGGCGACCTCGGTGTTGCGGAGCGGGCCGGTCTTGACGAGGGGTCCGACGAGGAGGTAGCCGTGGGCGAGGCCGACCTCGATGCCGCGAAGGAGCGGACAGACGGCGGTGCGGTAGGCCGGGAGGTTGGAGAGGTACCAGGCGATGAGCAGCGGGGCGGCAGCGAGGATCTTTTAGGGTTCGCGAGAGAGGAAGGAGGAGCAGGGCGACAGCGAGGAGCTTTTAGTTCGCGAGAGAGGAAGGAGGAACGGGTGCGAGAGAGGGAGTAGCGAAAATGAGCCGCTTAAATTTTGTTTTGCCTCGCTGCCGCTGTCCTCGTTGCCATGCAAGCCTCGTCCGCAGCTCCTCGTTGCCACGCAAGCCTCGTCCGCAGGCGGTCCGCAGTAACAGTCCGCACTTGATCATTATTGTATATATATATATATATATATATATATATATATATATATATGGAATGAGGACCGTCGATAAAATTTAAGGCACAAGTATGGATTTTGGGACCATTTATAGTTAAATTAAAGGTTACAGTACTTTTAATTTAAATTACACTTTTATTTAATGCATGAAATAATATATTAAAGGTATATTATTCTTTTTTACTTTTAGCATAATATAAATAATGTAAAATTATTATATATTTTCTATGTGCTTAATTAAAAAATTAAAATAATAAATTAATAATAATATTTTATATAAGTTGATTTATTTATAAATTATTTATGAATATTAAAAAATTGTTATCGTTCTTTTACTCACCGGTAGATCAAGTGTCACTACAAAAATTTCATCGATTAGCGACGGATGTAATCCGTCGCTATTTCGTCGCTAATCTAAGGTAGCGACGGAATAGCGACGGAGAGCGCGCCGTCAGGCGAAAACTCGTCGCGGAGCTAATCTAGCGACGGAAACAATAAATAAATCCGTCGCTAATCTAAGGTAGCGACGGACACATAAGCCCGTCGCAGAGCTAATGTAGCGACAGATACATAAGCCCGTCGCAAACACCGGGAAATATGGGTGACGTGTCCCGGGGGAGATTTTAGCAACAACCGGTCAAATATGGGTGACGTGTCCCGTCGCTAATCTTTCGTAATAGCGACGAATATCTGTCGCTAATCTATCGTAATAGCGACGGATTTAGTCAATATCTGTCGCTATTAGCAACAGAATAGTCAATATTCCGTCGCTAATAGCGACGGATTTTTTAAAAATCCATCGCAAAATTTGAAAAAATTTTCACAGCCGAATGTTACTTTTTTCCCTTCCCATATATACATTCAATAATATACAAATATCCAAATCTAACCATCGAAACAAACATCAAACAAGAGTAAATATTACAACATCCAAACATTCAAACAAACATCCAAACAAACATTCATATCAAATATGCAATCCAAACATCCAAACAACAGTAAAAATGATGAATACATACATCAAAAGAAGATAAACATTACATACATGAAAGTCAGAGTAAATGAAAAGAACTGAATACATCAAAAGTCAGAGTTTAGTAGAGAAACATTACGTACATGAATATCAGAGTAAATACTGGATAAAAAGGAAAAATATTCCTGCACAATAGAAAATAAATACAAGTTAAATAGAGTTAATATCTAAATAAAACTCTAATAATGTTAAATCTGTAAATGAAAATTAACAAATACGAAACAATTAAGAAATAATATCCAATATGCATAGCTTTCAAGCGAGTCAATATCTGAATTCAACTCTGATAATGTATAATCTATAAACGAAATGAAGTAATAAGAAACAATTACTGATGAATATAATAACAAACTAGATAGTTACTTAAAAAATATAGAGAAAAAATATAACATACCACTAAAATATCTCTACTCCTCTGTGGTATCTTTAGGATCCTCTGTCTCCTGAGACTCAAAACGAGGGGCGGGAGGGGTTGGCATCTGTGTCATGGGTGATAGGGTCGCTGCAAAAGCTTACATGTTTCTTATTATCTCCTCAGTGTGTGCCTGGCAGGCCCGCAAATCACTCAGCATCCCTCGCTGCATCTCTCTGAGCCCACGCTGCGTCCCTCTCAGCCCACGTCGTCTCCATCGACGTGAGTGAGTCCGCAGGGCATCATTTTCCTCTCGCAATTGGTGAACCTCACTAGAGGAAGAGGAGGAGGATCCTGGACGTCTCCTAACCCCTAGAACTCTCATCTGATCATATGTGATCTTTGCTTGAGAGCCCGGACCATATAGAGCGGTCTTCCTCCTTCCATCGACGACATTATAATAAATCCGATTCACATCGTCGGTGGAAAAAGGCTGTGAATCCTCCCCCTTGCAGCAGGCTAAGACGCATGTGCCTCTGCAACTCTAGTGGTCATTGCTTCCTATGAAATAATAATTTAATTAATCTATATAAAATGTCAAAACAATTAAAATATAATTAATATACTTACATTGATTGCTAGGGAGCGTCGATCGACAAATGACCCATCTTTTTTCTTGTGGGTCTTGCTGAATACCTCCCAACTAATGGGAGGTCTCTGTAGCTCAGCAGCCTGTATACACAAAATATAATGTTTAAACATATCCAAAAAAACATACTAAATGCCTTTAATAACCTAAATAAAAACTTACGAAATCAGAGGCATGATGGACAATGGAACGGGATCCAGCCGTGTGCTTCGTGGATCCGGTGCTGGGGCTAGCAAGCTCAAAGTTGCGATTGGCTCGAGCAATCGCAGCATAATCTTGCCAGTGCTAGCCATCCCAGACAGCTCGCCATGCTGCCCAAATTGTCTTAGGGACCTCTGAAGGTCTATCTGCCTTCTTTCTCCACTTGTAAACCATGTCCCTGTACAATTTGAAGCAGTAGGCATTCCATGTTCTCTTGAATTCCTCCTCTGCACCCTCCTCCCAAATATACCTTTTCTGTAAAAAAATAATATGGTTAGTATCAAAAAAGTTGTAACATCAAATTAAATATACATCTAAACTACTTACCAAAAATTCCCCGTAATAAAATATTTTTAATTCATTTTCTATATGACCCCAGGTGGTCGAAGTTGACAATCTTTCTTTAAATTTTTTTGAAATATATGAGGAGACCTGATGACCATCTGGTACAAAACTGTAGCAAAAAATGAAATATATTAGCAAAAATTGACCTGAAATATATAAGAGTTACATATATATTTACCTGACACCGACGATTCTAAGAGTAATTTGATTACCACGGGGTCTCTGTGCAGACATGCTTCCTGATTAGACACAAAGTTTAGACAGATAAGAAGAATAGGTAGAACAACTATAAAATAGAAACAAATTAAATAGTGATAATGTAGTATCAAGCTATACAAACGAATTAAAGAAAAAGAATGGCATGGTTTTCACTGATAATGTAGTAATATGAATGGCACGGTTTTAACTGATAATGGAGTTCATTTGCATTGTTTCATTTGAGATGTAAATAGATGTTGTAGTTGTGAATACTAATGTAGTATGTTCATTCTCACAAATTCATAGAATTTTATGATATTAGAGTTGCTAAAGCTGCTCTTCATGCTCTTAATTGGAGTGATATAGGTGGCCAAAAAATTAAACTTGGGCTTAGCTGCACTGGTGGAGATGGAAGACAGTGATATTATGTTGTTGCAGGCAGCATCTAAGTTAAACTTGGATTTTGATAATGGTAAAGGGTTCAGAAGTTAAGGGGTTATTATGATCTAACATGTTCACTGATTGTGCAGGAAGAAGTCTTAGGTACACTAGGCAAGAAGTCCTGGCAAAGGGCTGGGCAAGAAGTCCTGGTCAAGGATTGGGCAAGAAGACCTGACCGGAAGTCAGGCAAAGAAGTCCTGGTCGAGGACTGGGCAAGAAGTCCTGGCAAGGGGCTGGGCACCGAAGACCTGGTCGGAAGTTGGGCACGAAGACCTAGTCAGGTGGATTGGGCAAAAGTCCAACTGGAAGAGCCGGTTGGCAAAAGGTAAACTCTCCTGAGAGGAGTAGGTGAGGACGCATTCCCCGTCGAGGGAACAGTAGGCATCGGTTCGACCTAGGGTTCCATTTGGGAGACCCGAAGTCAGAACCAAGACAGCTACGGCTGTAACTAGTGCTTGGTATGTTTTGGAACTAACCTGAGTTGCAGGATCGAAGGACTGGTCATCTGCAAGTGAGGTGCCTCACTGAGCCTGGGCGCCCAAATGGACTCAGGCGCCCGTATGTGAAGGCAAAATCCAAAACACAATCGCGAAGCCTCTGAACCAAAGCAGTTCAAGCGCCCGTGAGGTCACGGGCGCCCCCATCAGCTCAGGCGCCCAAGTGAAGGTGGATAAGCGCTGACCGAGCCTGCAGATAAGGATTCGCACAGGGAAGGTCACGTGTTAGGCGCCCCCATCGTCACAGGCGCCCATATGGGTACTATAAAAGGAGGTTCACGCCCAAAGCTTCAACATCCATTGCTCTCAACTCTCCAACACTTTCGCTCAAAGCGCTGTGCCCGGCAAAGTTTGATTTCGAGATTTCAACGCCGACGACGACCCTCTCTGCTCCAGAATTCGATCCACCTCGGGCGTCGGTAAAAACTGTGGAGATCATTCTTTCCCGATCTCCTCAGGCGATTGGCTCATTCTATCACACTCTAGCAGAATTTCTTCAACCCTAAGGGTATGATTTCCGTTTAACCCTTATGGATAAGCAGACATGTCATCTAACCCACTTGTCCACAACCCAAGGCTTGACCTTATAGCGTGCATTGGCCCATTGGGCTCCCATTAAGATTCCTTTGGCAAGAGCCCTAAAAGCCCAATAGGCCTTAGGGGTCGTAGGCCCAACCACATTAATTGTTATGCATATAGAGATGTTAGATGATAGGGACCACTGTATTATTATATGCATACAAGGTAGGGTGATATGACTCAATACGACCAAAATATAGTGATTTGGTATTTCCCTGATAATGGTAAGATACGTAATTAATGAGAAAAGATTACGAGAGGAGAAGTTAAAGAGACATTATAAATGAGAACCGCCCTCAGGAGCACATGTACGCATTATTATGTGGGCAACTAATTGTCTTAATTTTCAGTACTGTTCATCCTCTACCTTTCTTCTACTTCACTTACTTAATCATCAAAGTAGTTGCACTCGGATACTGCCTTGCCCGCTTGCTGATGCCCCTTTTCCACTCCTCTTTGTGAGCTTGTAGAAGTTATTGCCGAGAGGACTTCTTCCCATCAACTCTAAAGTCAATTTATTAGTATTCCAACTCTCACCCATTTTAGACAGGATTACAATAGAAGAGGGATTCTTTATAAAAGAGCACACCACGGTTTTAATTATCTTTTTGCCAAACAATCATCGTATTCAACTCTTTTATATTAAAGTCAATTATATAATTTAGATGAGTTATAATAGATTATTAATAAATAATCTAACACACCAAGGGAACTAAACTAACAATTAATTTCCAAATATACATGCCACTGGATATTGAATGAGAGCCTTCGAGGCTATGATGCAACAGAAAAGTAATTAATTATCATTTTAGATATTTGCGGCTTGATCTTTAGTTATTGTATATTTTTGTAGGAATTTTTCCTTCAAATGAGACGCGAACGTCCCGAAACCCTGGGACGTTGGACTTCCAGACCGCCGGCCGCCACGAGCACTTTCCGATTTATCTTGGTGACCGATGGGAAACTTTCGTGGGGTCGAGCCAGTCGCTCGAGGTTGGAAAAACCTCGTTAATCATTTTTTGTCCCTGGGATTATGGTGCAACGGAAAAGCAACTAGTTGTCATTGCAGGCATCCGCGGTTTGATCCCCAGCTACGGCGAACATTTCTCGATTTATTCTGATAGTCGGTAGGAAATATTCGTGGGGTTATACTGATCGCTTTGGTTGAAAAAAATCTCTTTATTTTTTTTTTAATTTGAAGACAAAAGAGTGAGTTCTCAACAAAAATTATGTCCACTCTATTACTACAGATAATTTACCTGAATTCTGTACTCCACCGGAATATTAAGTAACAATGGTAGCATCTCAGATATATAATGGTATTCCTCGATTAATCACTCTACAAGAAACTTGTATATACGTTACGTCTCTTCTAAGAAAACACCTCATTTTTGTCATTTACTATGTACAAATATCAGCTCCTATCGTCACTACAGTGAACAAAACTTTTATGAACTCATAATAAAAACATTTCAAAACCAATCTTCCTATGACTGCCTGTATGAGTTTGAGTGTTTTAACACATTGCCACTATTTTATTTTGACTTAGGACCAAAAAAGTTGTATATTTATCTTCGATTCCAGAGCTCCTCAATTAGTTGCGACTTCAAGTTGATGTGAACTTGTTTAAGATTGCGTGCATGCATCTGCCAGCAAAAACCTCTTTAATGAATTGCTTAACCCTCTCTGCTTCTTCCATACATACAGTACTGCAGGATCGTTGCACAGAGAAAGTGAAACAGAGTGTGAATTTCTTGGTCAATAACATATATATATCGACACTAATTGGAATCCCCCACCAATCTTTCTTTCGACTAAATACATAATTCATTCTGATCCCAAACTTAACTGCCCCCGCCAAACTCTGATCTAATGTCACTTTTCTTCGTCGCTTTCCCTGTTATTATATTCTCCTTTTTTAAAATTTCTGACACTGGATAATGAGTTGTATTGCGTTGTCTTGCAGACAAATAATTAAATGCAATCACTATGTTTCTTAAACCAAGAAACTACTGTTGATTTTTAGTCGATTGTGCTTTGCCTTTGGTTTATTGTTACGTGCAACGTTCTCCTTCCTCCACATTCATTTTCCATCTTTCAAGTTGAAGTAAACCTCAAGTTATGTTTCTGTTTCAACACTGTTCTTGACACTGCTTAGATATAGACATTTGGAGAAGAGTTTTAGACTAGTTAATTAAATGCACCGGTATATATAGCTGTCATCAGTTTCTAGTTTTCTACAGGCATACGAGAATCCTTATCCTCTCAACTTACACCCAAAAAGATAATCACAATATTCTTGACTACTTTTCTTATCGAATACGACCAAATTGCACGCATGAGCCCCAGTTTCCCAATCAAACCCATGCATGAAATTAACAAATATCCATGACCAAATCAGAGAAGAATGAACAACTCCCACTGTTGGTTATTTTCTTTTTAGCTTATCGATACATGCATGCATGCATGCGAAGTATAAAACCAAAGTGAAGCATGCAGATACCGGAATAACCGGATCTTGATGGTAAAAAGCAGGGTGCAACTCATCAGACAGCTTTAGTGAAAGTGTCTGGCACAGTATGTTTGTTTGCATACTGAGGAATTCAAGCCTTCAGTATCCGATTCTTATATATATTTTAGTGAAGCAAGCAATGCAATGCAATGCAATGCAATGCAGGTACGTGACGGCTGCATGAGAGTTGACTGTAAGAGATGAGAGGCTGTTGAGGAATTTTGTTGAGAGAGTGGGAGAGGTGGGGATGAGATTAAAGATCGAGCTAAGATCCAGGGCGAGGGAGAAGATGCGCAACCACCGTATCTTTTGCAAAAGTAACACCAATCCACTTTCTTCCTCTCTTTCACTTTTCCCTTCTTTTGTTCTCTCTCTGCAATCCGACGTAGAAAAACTCAGGTCCCATCGGGCGGAAAGGGCTGGGAGGGAGGGCACGAGAACAATGGCCTTTTCGCTTTTCGCCCTGCTCTGACTTTATCGTCGCCATCCCTTCACATTAATTTTGCGTGCGACTCGGCCTCTCCAATTCAATTGGCCATTGGGACTGCAACTGCCCTCGATTTAATGCCGTGGAGATCACAGCGCGCCCATGCCCCTGCGTCTCGCTTTCGTGCTGACGTAGAGATTGGAGCTTGGCGGGGGAGGAGCAGGCGCCAGACGACGATTGGGGCTGGGAGCCGTGGATTCCCTTCTCGGTAATCGTACCTGCTTCTGTTTTAATATTTGTGTGTAGGAATCGATGCGGGTGTGCGAAAATTGATGGATATTCGTCTTTTTATTTCTTTTCTTTGATGAAGGGGGTTACTCCCGTCGCGATTTCGGTGAGCGTCGGCGTGCTCGTCGCAGCGGAGGCGAAAGGGGCCGCCTCATGCTAAGGGTGAGGACGACGGGGAGCTGAGATCTAGACGCCATGGATCCGCCTTTCTCCGGTAGGTTTCTCTTCCTTCTCATTGCGCAGGCTGATTTGGTTCCATAAAGATTGGATTTTTGGGGACGGATTCTTGATCTGCCGTCCAATCTTCGCTCCTTGGTTCACTAATTTGGATTCTGTGGGTATCGTCTCATATTTCTCGTAAGGCTTTCTTCCATGTGGTGTTGATAAGATTGCTTGTAGAGGGTTTCTTGCAGTTTGCTTGTTTTTTTTTTTCCTCTGTTCGTCGCTGTTCGTCTTGAAGCCGATTATTCTCTCGCTGCGTTTTTGGGCATTGCGAGAAATTTTTTCATTTGATTTCGCGACGTTTTCTTTCTTTAACAAAATATTCTATATCCGAGATAGGCAAAAGAACCTGATTCCTGATTCTTTTAGCCCGTCCGGATTCGTTTCCATCGGAGCCTGGATGTTGTCTAGCGATTGAAGAATAAACACGAACTAGTTTGAGACTTTATGGCACAGCTACTACAATTTAGTTTGTGGTTTTTGCTCATGTTGTTGTCCCTTCAGGATTTGTACTCGACCCATCTAAATGTCGCAAGTTGAGTATCGACGAGAAGAGAGAACTTGTCCATGAATTGTCCAAGTGGCCAGACAGTGCCCCTGAGAAACTACAAACTTGGAGCAGGAGGGACCTATTGGAGATTCTTTGTGCTGAAATAGGAAAACAAAGGAAGTACACAGGATTAACAAAACAGAAGATGATTGAATACCTTTTTAAAATTGTCTCGGAGAAAAAGGCTGGAGAAGCCATGAAGTCAACTCCTAACCCAGCTTCTCCTCTGCCTCAACCTCTGCAAAAAAGACAAAGAAAGAATGATCACCCCTTGCGTCTGTGTGTTGTCGCAAATGGAGGGAACGAAGGAATCAGTAACTCAAGATACTGTCAGAATCTAGCGTGCAGAGCTACAATGAACCTTGAGGATGCGTTTTGTAAGCGTTGTTCATGCTGTATCTGCCACAAGTATGATGACAATAAGGACCCTAGTCTTTGGTTGTGCTGTAGTTCAGAAACTTTCTCGCAAGGTAATTCATGTGGTTTGTCATGCCATCTTGAGTGTGCACTGAAGCATGAAAGAGCTGGTATTATGAATAGTGGGAACTCTCCAAGGTTGGATGGTAGCTATTACTGCACACATTGCGGAAAAGTCAACGACTTACTTGAGTAATGTCTTCATCATGCTGTTAATTAATGTAGTGATAGGCTCATAATTTAATATATCTTATTGCTTATTGCAACATTTTTGCAATTAAAATAACCAAGATATTGACATTCCACCTTTATCTGATTTGAACGTTTGCAAATGATATGTCTAGCATTCATTTTCTTACTTCATTAGCTCTTCATATCTTGAATCCCTTTCAAGTATCAAATCCAAAGATATATCATAAGACAGAATTCATGAATTGCTACAGAATTGAGCAGTTCAAAAGACAGAAGTTGATACAAATTACCATTTATTTGTTTTCTGGTGAAATTGAACAAGTTGATATATCCACAAGAAAAAAAAAGGAACAAGTTGAGCATTGTTAGTTAGGTTGACAAATTTGAGCTCTACCTTATTTGTGATAGTCTCGATATTATCCCTATAGCCTACCCATTTAGCTTGGACTCATGGCTCATGATGTTGTAGTCTGAGTCCACCAGAATCATCTTTTTGTTCCTAGTTTTGTAATATCACTTCTAGTCATATAGAGAGTTGGGGCACACAGAAAAACTACTCTGAAATTCTTTTTGGATTAGAACAAGCAAATGAAACATTTCATTCATTGTCTGGATGGCCAACATCCAAACTTAGTAAAAGACAGTTTGGGTTGACATAGGCCTGCCCAACTTATTGGGCTAGTACAAAGAAATGAAGCCTCTAACATAAAGAATTATTATTTGAAATCAATTCAGATGGCATAACTAGTCCTCAAATTCTCCAACAATGTTGAATTTTCATCATTGCAACTTCTTTTAGGAAAACACACGATTTAGGGCTTTCAAGGGTAGTTAATATCCAGTATCCACTGAGTTTTGAGAAATCATTTTAACCCTTATTGTCAATAGATTCTTTCATTATTCTTACTCAAGCTGATTCATTAATTGTAAATTGAACAAATTCACGAACTTGCATGACTTATTTGATTTGAGTTTTGAAACTAGTTCTTAGATTCTTGAGATTAGTCATCTTTATCTAACTCTTTGGATGATCAAGTATTTTCATAACATGAATAGGTCCTAGTTCCATAATCTCCCAATTCTGTTTTCTATCTGATTGATTCAGTATGCCATTGCTATGATAATGCTTATAGCATGCAGTTTGAGAACTAGAGTAGTTGGTGTAAACTTGGCTGTCTCAACACTTTTTCCTGTTATTTCAGGAGCTGGAAAAAACAGCTTGTGATTGCCAAAGATGCACGACGAGTGGATGTATTGGTGTTACCGGATTTCTCTCTGTCATAAGATTCTTTGCTCAACTCAGAAAGTTACCAGAGTTTGCATGGGATAGTCGACTCAGCAATTGAAAAAGCTGGAGGCTGAAGTTGGGCCCTATTGCATTGATTTACAAAGCATGGCACGAGGAATTGTCAATAGACTTTCTGTTGGCACTGAAGTCCAGGGAATGTGTGCTTTTGCTATCAATTCATTAGATTCTCTACGCTCTGCCACTGTTTTTAATGGTTCTCAAGTTAAAGGTAAGATTCTAGGTGAACTTATATTATCCTTAAGTGAATGTCTGATGAAATTTGTTTCAATTTAATTATCCACTTCTTTGTGGCTGTATTAGCTGAAGCAAGTTTGACTTCCTCTAGCTTCATCAACTTTGAAACCTCATCTCCAACTTCAGTTACTTTGGCATTAAAGTTTGAAGAAGATAGTTCGACATTATCACAAGAGATGGCTGGTTGCACCTTATGGCACCGAAGAGCTGAGATGAAGGAATATCCTAAAGAACCAACC